>LGRX02012919.1:0-74731 GCA_001247695.2 Cymbomonas tetramitiformis
GCGGTGGCGGCCATCTGCCACTCGCGGCGCGCTCTCTCCCCCCCAAAAGAAAAGCGGTCCGCTCCCGGACGCTTCACTCTCGGTGGCCCTAAGGGGAGGGCGCGGGTGAGCACCTCGGTGTGCCCACCTCGTGGCGACACGCGTGCAAGGGTGGACCTCCTTGCACGCGCGTGACGATGCGTCCCATCGAGACGGGTGCACTCGCCCGGAGCTTGGGGCTCGCCGGCCTCATCAGCACCCCGAGTGTGGGTGCGCCGCGCTCCGCGCTCGGCGGCGGGGCATGCGTGCGCGGTGTGCTGCTCCCAGGCACGCGCATCAACCTCTGCAAGGAGGCCCGATGCGCCTGGACGCGGTGCACACGCTGCGCGCTAGCTACCCCCAGGCACCATGCGTCCGGTGTGCCTGGCGGGGCAGCGGCGGTGCGGCGCGTCACGCAGCCCGAGACAGCGCAGCGAGAGCTGCTGCCTCATGGCGGTGCGCCTGGCGCGCTCGCGGTGGCTGCCATCTGCCACTCGCGGCGCGCTCTCTCCCCCCCAAAGAAAAGCGGTCCGCTCCCGGACGCTTCACTCTCGGTGGCCCTAAGGGGAGGGCGCGGGTGAGCACCTCGGTGTGCCCACCCCGTGGCGACACGCATGCAAGGGTGGACCTCCTTGCACGCGCGTGATGATGCGTCCCGTCGAGACGGGTGCACTCGCCCGGAGCTTGGGGCTCGCCGGCCTCATCAGCACCCCGAGTGTGGGTGCCGCGCTCCGCGCTCGGCGGCGGGGCATGCGTGCGCGGTGTGCTGCTCCCAGGCACGCGCATCAACCTCTGCAAGGAGGCCCGATGCGCCTGGACGCGGTGCACACGCTGCGCGCTACCCCCAGCCAGGCACCATGCGCCTGGTGTGCCTGGCGGGGCAGCGGCGCGTCACGCAGCCCGAGACAGCGCAGCGAGAGCTGCTGCCCCATGGCGGTGCGCCTGGCGCGCTCGCGGTGGCTGCCATCTGCCACTCGCGGCGCGCTCCCTCCCCCCCAAAAGAAAAGCGGTCCGCTCCCGGACGCTACTCTCTCGGTGGCCCTAAGGGGAGGGCGCGGGTGAGCACCTCGGTGTGCTCACCTCGTGGCGACACGCATGCAAGGGTGGGCCTCCTTGCACGCGCGTGCGATGCGTCCCGTCGAGACGGGTGCACTCGCCCGGAGCTTGGGGCTCGCCGGCCTCATCAGCACCCCGAGTGTGGGTGCCGCGCTCCGCGCTCGGCGGCGAGGCGTGCGTGCGCGGTGTGCTGCTCCCAGGCACGCGCATCAACCTCTGCAAGGAGGCCCGATGCGCCTGGACGCGGTGCACACGCTGCGCGCTACCCCCAGGCACCATGCGTATGGTGTGCCTGGCGCGGCATCGGCGCGTCACGCAGCCCGAGACAGCGCAGCGAGAGCTGCTGCCTCATGGCGGTGCGCCTGGCGCGCTCGCGGTGGCTGTCATCTGCCACTCGCGGCGCGCTCTCTCCCCCCCAAAAGAAAAGCGGTCTGCTCCCCGGGACGCTTCACTCTCGGTGGCCCTAAGGGGAGGGCGCGGGTGAGCACCTCGGTGTGCCCACCCCGTGGCGACACGCATGCAAGGGTGGACCTCCTTGCACGCGCGTGACGATGCGTCCCGTCGAGACGGGTGCACTCGCCCGGAGCTTGGGGCTCGCCGGCCTCATCAGCACCCCGAGTGTGGGTGCCGCGCTCCGCGCTCGGCGGCGGGGCATGCGTGCGCGGTGTGCTGCTCCCAGGCACGCGCATCAACCTCTGCAAGGAGGCCCGATGCGCCTGGACGCGGTGCACACGCTGCGCGCTACCCCCAGGCACCATGCGTCTGGTGTGCCTGGCGCGGCAGCGGCGCGTCACGCAGCCCGAGACAGCGCAGCGAGAGCTGCTGCCTCATGGCGGTGCGCCTGGCGCGCTCGCGGTGGCTGTCATCTGCCACTCGCGGCGCGCTCTCTCCCCCCCAAAAGAAAAGCGGTCTGCTCCCCGGGACGCTTCACTCTCGGTGGCCCTAAGGGGAGGGCGCGGGTGAGCACCTCGGTGTGCCCACCCCGTGGCGACACGCATGCAAGGGTGGACCTCCTTGCACGCGCGTGATGATGCGTCCCGTCGAGACGGGTGCACTCGCCCGGAGCTTGGGGCTCGCCGGCCTCATCAGCACCCCGAGTGTGGGTGCCGCGCTCCGCGCTCGGCGGCGGGGCATGCGTGCGCGGTGTGCTGCTCCCAGGCACGCGCATCAACCTCTGCAAGGAGGCCCGATGCGCCTGGACGCGGTGCACACGCTGCGCGCTACTCCCAGGCACCATGCGTCTGGTGTGCCTGGCGGGGCAGCGGCGCGTCACGCAGCCCGAGACAGCACAGCGAGAGCTGCTGCCTCATGGCGGTGCGCCTGGCGCGCTCGCGGTGGCTGCCATCTGCCACTCGCGGCGCGCTCTCTCCCCCCCAAAAGAAAAGCGGTCCGCTCCCGGACGCTTCACTCTCGGTGGCCCTAAGGGGAGGGCGCGGGTGAGCACCTCGGTGTGCTCACCTCGTGGCGACACGCATGCAAGGGTGGGCCTCCTTGCACGCGCGTGGCGATGCGTCCCGTCGAGACGGGTGCACTCGCCCGGAGCTTGGGGCTCGCCGGCCTCATCAGCACCCCGAGTGTGGGTGCCGCGCTCCGCGCTCGGCGGCGGGGCATGCGTGCGCGGTGTGCCGCTCCCAGGCACGCGCATCAACCTCTGCAAGGAGGCCCGATGCGCCTGGCGGCGGCAGCGGATCAGCACTAACAACAACAAAGACATCAAAGACATATACAAAGGTATGCCCGTTGTGAGGTCACAACTTTCTTAAGAGGGGAGATCTGTCAGGGTTATGACCGATGACATATGTGTCATACATGTCATACATGTCATACCTATCAGACATATCATACCTGTCAGACATGTCATATCATGTCATGTCATGTCGTGTCGTGTCATGTCATGTCATATATTATAATGACAGACAGTCGTCAGTACGGTCGACTATGACATGTACAGTCATACCATCTGTCATTTACTCAAGGTGAAACTTGAGTGACACCTGTCATCGAGAGGCCAGGTTGTGGCATTGAGACGACAAAGCAAGATGAAGTCTTGAAGAACCGAAAGTGTTCGGAGAAAACTCATCTTCGCTTCTAGCATGTTCTGAACAAGCATGCGAGTATCATATGGCTTATTCGTTCAGCCGATACTGATTGTTCAACCAATGCCTTGGGTTCACAACCCAATAGTGGTGGTATCTATGTTCAATAATAGCCTCACTTTATATCATATCTATTCGCTTGCTAGCGAAGCCCTATCAACTACGCTAGAAACAAATCACGCAAGCGTGAAGTGAGTCCCATAACCTGCTGGAAACAGCTCAACAGACAGTGGGGACCCGAGAGCCGACGGAACAAACGGATCACTAGACTCGTATAGATGGACATAAATACTGAGTCTAGGTCACTAGCTGTACACCGAGAATGACACACTGGATATGCCACCTGACTGTACGAACTAGTCAGGCTGTCATTTCCAGCATGCGGTGACTAGCAAAAAATTGTTCGTAATCGATGATTTTTGTTGTTTGATGCTTAAAGACATTATTTCGCAAATCCAACCGGTAGACATGTTCATTGTGGTCAGATGTTGATATCTGCTGGAATTGGCACTACGACTAGTTCGTACAGTCTAGTGTCATTCCTGTATGTCATCTTCGGTGGTCAGCCTGTGTCACTCATCTCGGGTATATATCGTTTGTATATCCGAGTTTAGTGATCCGTTGTTTCACCGTCGGCAGCGGGTCCCCACTGCCTGTTCAGCAGGTTATGGTCCCTCTCACGTTCGCGTGAACTGAATTTTAGCGTAGAATTTTATTTTATTTCCGCCCTATCTTTCGGTTAAGCGTCTCCACGCCTTGTGGGACGCTTCAGAGCAGATTCTACGTATTTTCTGGAGGCGGCTGCTTACGGCTTTGGGTGATTTCGACGGGGTGGTACTCTTCGGCTATTTTCGTTTGCGATCTCTATTTGGATTTGTATTCGTTTCTTTATTCGATTATGACTTCATCGCAGATTTTGGAGAGTGAAGAGCTCCTAGCTCTTTTGGAATCTATCGACACTGGTTTTGCGAGAGTCTCGACTCTCAAAAGATCTCAGCTCATTTCCTTGTGCACTTCCATGCATGCGGCTATTTCGCATTTCCGTGGAGCGGCTCAGATTTCGGCAGTATCGACCGAGAATTTTCCGGTAGTATTGAACATCTTGGTGGCTAGTGAGCCACAAGTTGGTGGTGTCTCGGCCGAGACCGCTGGTTTTGGCATTTCGAACGGAAGATTTTGCGAAGTAGGAGTGGGCGATGCGCCGGCTATTTTCATTGGCGCAACTATCAGTCTCGACACAGATTTCGACCACTAGACCCTCCCCTAGTGCCACTAGGGCGAGCGACACCGTGCGGCAGGCCCCTCCTGTCCGCGCGGAAGTTCACTATGTCCATGCACCTCCCATTGTACCTCCCTATATGGGCTCTGGGGTTGTTCGAGGTTATGAGGAGTATTTACCTAGTGAGGATGAGGATGAATCGGAGTACCCACTTGGGTATTTCGATGATTCCAGCGGCAGTTGTGAGGAGGTAGAGGAACAAGATGGCCACTTGGCCGCTCCGCAATTTTCATCCGATCGATTGGAACAGGAATTCGTATTGGGCACAGGTTCCCAACCGGATTCTTATGGCGGAGTTTTGGAGCCCCCACTTGGGGAGGAATTTTTACCGCAGAGCGAGTTTGATGTTAGCACAGTTTCTTTTAAGGATGAGCTTGCGTTGAGTGACGATGAGATCAAGTGCACCGCAGAGGAGTGGGCTGCCTGGGAGGCAGGAGCCCACGATTCCGACGAAACTGGTGGTGCTGGTTTTTATGATGAAGACACTTATTATGGGGAAGATGCTGGGTACGACTCTGGTGATGGCTACTACTGATTCTTTAAACAGACAGGCGGTGTTCCTTTTTGGCATTTCTCCACCACTTGCTGTAGTTTTGGACAGAAGAATGTTATTTTATTTCTCACCACTTGCGGGCAGCTTTTCAAGATTAAGACGAACGATTTATAGGCAGGAGACCTTTGCAGTTCGCAGAAGTTAGGAGCTAAACCGACAGGCGGACTTATTTTACATTCTCCATCACATGCAGACAGGCGAGATCTGTGGGAGCACCCACCACTAGCTGGCAGAGCATTAATTTTAGCAGACCGGAATTGGTCCTAGCAATTTCCTAGGCTTAGCAATATTTGTTATGCTAGCCTGACTTTCATCATGCCACCTGTGACTTTGCTAGCTGACTAGAGTTGACTTATCTTTACATTCTCTGTAAACTCTAGTAGCTAGGGTGGTGAGTGTCACTAGCTGGCCCACCTCAGATGAGGTGGTGTGCTGGAATTGGCACTACGACTAGTTCGTACAGTCTAGTGTCATTCCTGTATGTCATCTTCGGTGGTCAGCCTGTGTCACTCATCTCGGGTATATATCGTTTGTATATCCGAGTTTAGTGATCCGTTGTTTCACCGTCGGCAGCGGGTCCCCACTGCCTGTTAAGCTGTTTCCGGCAATATCTAACGGTCGAATTTACATAATAAGGTTCACATGCAATATTCTCAATGTAAAATGTAATGCCCTCCAGGCATCAAGGTATGTTAAAATGAAGTCTACGCCCAATCTAGATTAAAATGAAATGTCTACACCCAATCTAGACCAAAATGAAATGCCTACACCCAATCTGGATTAAATGAAATGTCTACACCCAATATGGATTAAGATTAAGTGCCTACACCCAATCTAGATTAAAATGAAGTGCCTACACCCAATCTGAATTATAATGAAATGTCTACACCCAATCTAGACTTATCCCTTAATTTTATAACAGTTTCTATATTGAACAAGGTTTTCAGGTATATGTATTTTGTAAAATCGCAGGGAGCGTTAAAACCTATAGGCCGAGACCCCACCACAATCTACGGTCGGTTTGAGGTCTTATAAACCATATTAAAAAAATCGAGAAAAGATTCTGGAGAGCCATTTTTGGGAAATTCAAGTTCTGGCCCAGATTCCCAAACTAATTTTAGAACATGATGGGATGGCCATTCTATAGCTTATACTGCTCGTATAATTTTAACAATAAACAAAATTCCGTGATTTGTTAAATATGGAATTCGCTATGAAAATAAAATAGGTCGAAGGAATAATGAAACCTCACGGCACCCTTCCCTTACAATGAGAGCCGATTTGTAGGTAATCGTTGTGATAGATCGGGCTTTTGCTGTGGCACATAAACGGACGAACGCTTGTCGGCCTCCTTCAAACCCGAAGACTGGGGCGATGACTTGCACTATTGTAGGTGCCAACACGTGCCGAACATGATGTGTGGAGTTTGCGGTTGCACGCAAGTTAGTGCTTGACGCCGAAAAGGATTAATAATAGCATAACATGTACACACATATCCACACCCGCCAGAACAAGTAGCAGGGTACGCAATTGCATAATGAGCAGGGCGTTAAATGCTTGAGCCCGTGTAAGCCAGAAGGAAAGCCCTAACGCGACATGGCGATGGCTTCAAAGGGAGCCTTGCTTCCGAAGCCGGGACACGCAAGCAACTACTTTGCGCGCGTCACCATCAAATCGCTAGTTCACAAGACATCTGGAGTTCATTGGATATGTCAAATTGTAGCACTAAAGATTGTTGACCTATGTGGTTATGATAAAATTATTGTTCAACACGACACGAAAAGGTAAAAGAATACAAGACATTTAAACACTACCGTGAAATACACTATCTTCTGATCTAATTTGCTGTGTTTCGCTATGACCAACTCTGGTTAATGTCCTTGCCCTAAAAAACACGCGACTCCAATACTATAGAGCACGACTTAAGTGCTAACTTGTCACCGCGGTGATGTATCATCACTGAAGGTGCTAGCGTGCGGGGAAGGGTGTAGAACTAGTTTTACATGAAAAAATGATAGTTTCCTGACGTTCTTCACCCGTTCTCTCTTAAATGGTGTAAAAACAAGAAACCTCTTTGTGAGGTTAATATTCGAGTACAGGAAAATCAGTCTGAGACGAGCTATGTTATTATCCGAGACCTGTTTTGAAAAACAAGCAGTGTGGGAAGGACACATATGTAAAGGCCGAGGTGTATACGCCAAAAAGTGGTTAGTACTTATGTTTAGGCAAACACACAAGAGCGGCTCGTAGAACTCTTCTTTAGGTCAATTTATGAAAACGAATTCTCAGACCGTAGAGTTTCTTTAAGAAAGCGTATTCGCAGTCCGCGAAGTCGGTGCTCACTAACAAAATGACGAAAAATGCGCTTTGATGATAGTTATTGCCACAGGCCACAACAGAAATTTTGGATGCTTATTTAAACTAACGCTGCCAAGGCAGTTCTCGTGCTCGCACAATAGTACTTATGAATTCATATTCGTGACTGGAGTCGCTATCTGTGTTCGGGAAAGCAGACGTAACCACGTAAAAAAGTAGGGATAAGTTCGAGATCAACTTGGCACATGACGGTGTATGGCCGAACAAAGAAGTTGCGTGCATAAACGGAACGCAGTGCTTTCGAGAAAAAACCAAGTGTTCCACTTAGGCTTTAGGAGTAATTTGGCTCGTGGAGTACTCCTGAATGAGCTCCCTGAGCTTGTCCGCGTTTCCGCCTGAGAATTCCTTTAGTTTCGCTCCGTCTTTCCACACCTGAAAGATGATCGGTCCTCCCGATAAGCGAATACCACGAAAGAGAAGCAGCACGATCCACGTGCAGATCTAGATTCGAGTCTGGAGACAGAAGCAACCTTGCCCGCACGGCTAAGGAGAAGAGTAAAGATGTCGCAAACAAGGGCATGAGAAAATACCTGAAAAGTGGGCATTGCGCTAACCCCACAAGATTCGGTGATATCCTGCACGCCACAGAATATACGAAACTTTCAAATAACCACAAATAAACAAAGAGTGGATAAAGGGGCAGGTTTCCTTTACTATCGCGTACCTCAAATTCGTCAACGTCGACGACAATAAACACGCAATCGGTAGCTTGGGAAGCATAGTGAGCAAGGTGAGGCGCAATTTGTTTGCAAGGTCCACACCAACTCGCAGAGAAGTCGACGATCACCTGTTTCCACAAACCCCTTTTGAGTACTTCAGGGTGAAAGAGGTCCAAAGTTTTTTAAAAGTCTCTCACCGTCTTTCCGCTTTGCATGTGCTTGTTCCAAGCAGTCTTTCCATCATCAGCTTCCTCCAGAGGAATCACGAACTCTCCGTGTTCTCCCATGATTTCTGTTTCTTGTTAATCAATTGGCGTAAATAAACGTTCTGGCAGGATTTGAACACACGTAGGAGTCCTTGCTTACAGTTAATATCAGTTGAGTGCTAGTAAAAGAAATCAGCCGGGCGCAAGGGAAGCGGGGCTTCACAAAAAAAGTTCGTGAGTTCGCGAATCGCGATCGAGGCTAAAAATCCAGTTGTGAACTTGTGATCGTGCGGTACTGCGGTCCATGAGATTTGGCCCGAACTGGTGCTGCGTGCTGGCGATCGGACCTCTGCTCCTTACCCGTAATTTTAACGAGGAAATTACCTCTGTACTGTACTCTATAGTTTGGCTATCATTGGCTATCATTGACTAACTTTGGCTATCCGATTTGAAATTATGACAGCCCTGTCATCGGGGGGTCTGTGGGGGTGTCTAGGGGTCACAACAATTAAATTTTGCCGATTTCATCGCCGGTGGGGGGTCCCCTTCGTCGACCCCCCAAATTTCAGTAGGTTTAGGGTTTAGGTTCTGGGTTTAGGGTTTAGGTTCGAGAAATTACGTCAGAAATCGTAATTTAGTTCAAATGCGTATTTGACCACTTCCGCGACTCAGATCGTGGGATGGATTGACTGTTTTTTGTACTCACCCATATGGTGCACGATTCTTATAGTTTAGCATTTTTGAGAACCAATTTTCATGTTGAGAATCCGATATTTGATGTCCACATATGTCAGTTGCATGTTACCACAACCCTAATTTGGGTTTAAAGGTCCCAAAATGGACTCAAATTGCAGTTTTAGCCACATTTTAGCAACTTTCACCTTGATTGCGCCCGTATGGGGCGCGATTCCTACGGTCTGGCATTTTTGAGAACCAATTTTCATGTTGAGAATCCGATATTCGATGTCCGCATATGTCAGTTGCATGTTACCACAACCCTAATTTGGGTTTAAAGGTCCCAAAATGGACTCAAATTGCAGTTTTAGCCACATTTTAGCAACTTTCACCTTGATTGCGCCCATATGGGGCGCGATTCCTACGGTCTAGCATTTTTGAGAACCAATTTTCATGTTGAGAATCCGATATTTGATGTCCACATATGTCAGTTGCATGTTACCACAACCCTAATTTGGGTTTAAAGGTCCCAAAATGGACTCAAATTGCAGTTTTAGCCACATTTTAGCAACTTTCACCTTGATTGCGCCCATATGGGGCGCGATTCCTACGGTCTAGCATTTTTGAGAACCAATTTATATGTTGAGAATCCGATATTCGATGTCCGCATATGTCAGTTGCATGGTACAATAACCCGAATTTGGGGTTTAAGGTCCCAAAATGGACTCAAATTGCAGTTTTAGCCACATTTTAGCAACTTTCACCTTGATAACGCTCATATGGGGCGCGATTCCTACGGTCTAGCATTTTGAATAACCAATTTATATGTTGAGAATCCGATATTTGATGTCCGCATATGTCAGTTGCATGGTACAATAACCCGAATTTGGGGTTTAAGGTCCCAAAATGGACTCAAATTGCAGTTTTAGCCACATTTTAGCAACTTTCACCTTGATAGCGCTCATATGGGGCGCGATTCCTACGGTCTAGCATTTTTGATAACTAACTTTCATGTTGGTGGTGACAACACCGAGATGGAAGATGGTGGAGATGAGACGACATGGGTTGTGTATGCTCTATACGCATGTCGCCCTCGCGGCGGCCTCGTGTTGGCATCGGATGCGGATCGGTGTCATTCCACCGGAAATTTTGTTCACTGCATGCATTGCCTGTTAATTTTGCATCGGCTGCGTCGACATGAGCATAACCGCGTTGCTCTCCCCGCAGCGGAGGTCCGAGGTACTACAAGCGGGCATCACGCAGCTTTCGCCGTTGCAATAAGTGAACGTGCAATGGGCCCTTTATTATGAGTGTGATGAAAACCTCAGAGGATAGGGAATTGATGTTCTTTGTGGTTATGACTTATGCATGTTAAGATCTTCCCATATTCACACGATCGCGTAGACGCGTACGTAATCGGAGCAGACAGGATGAAGCGGATGGCCACTCGTTTATTATTTGTGCAGCGGTGATTATAAAAATATTCATCTCATCAAGCGATCAGAGGAATTCGTCACAATCTATCCATCAATGAAGATATCAAACTATGTTGAAATGCTTACTACTCATCATAGCATTATGTATGACAGGATGCCATGCCGTGAGTTATTGGATCGCCCATATCACATCCATGGGTTTATAACATAAAACACATTTTATGTTCTCGCTCCTCGCTAGCATAACAACATAATCGACCTCTGTGTGTTCACATCGAGTGTGTCTATGTCACATACTTGTTGCCACTTTTGCTCTACTCTCGATGATATGGTCTACAAGTGCATAATATATACTCGTGCCGCGGATCAAACTTTCCTCTTGTTGCCTCGGCCACGAGCAGCAACTTGCGGTGTGGTTGCAGATGATGTAGTTTCTCCTGGCCCTTTGCCTCGTCCACGAGCAACAGGTGGTTGTGCAGCCGCAGATGATGCAACTCCCCCTCGCCCCTTGCCTCGGCCACGAGCAGCAACTTGCGGCACCGCCGTTGATGACGATGCAGCTTCTCCTCGGCCCTTGCCTCGTCCACGAGCGACAGGTGGTGGTGCAGCCCCAGATGATGTAGCTCCTCCTCGCCCCATGCCTCGGCCACACGCAACAAATGGCAGTGCAACCACTGAGTCGATCGATGTCAGCATCCTCTCCACCCTCTTGATTCTGATCTCTTGCGGCATCAACACCCGCTTGTCCGGTGCGACGCACCCTAGAGTAGATCCGAGACAGAAATATTTGGACTTTGGAATCTAAGAGTTGCAACTCTTCGCGCCCTACAAAATGGACATCCATTCTCTCCCGGAGGGATGCGGCTGCGATCTTGTTATTGAGTTCCCACTGAGCAAGCATGAGGACTTCTTGTTCCTCTGAGAATTGGATGCGCGCGGCTCGTGTTAGCATACGCGCCCAGCCTCGCTTTAGCATGGGCGGCTGAGGGAGAGTGAACGTGAAAGCACATGGAAATGATTGTATAGATATATGCCGCAATATGCTGAAGATGCCGTGTGTAAGAGATCACAATGCGTAATACAGAGGCACCCGCTAAAACAGCAGGCCCTGGAAGACTAATGAAACTCCATAATGAAAATTGTTTTTTTCCAAAAGTGTGCCGTGTGCGGGTGTGTGTGTGTGTGTGTGTGACCACGCTCATGCATTTGTATCGTGGATGGATAAATATTGTTATGTGTGTATGTGTGGTGCGGCCTGTGTGGTTTTAGCATGTTTCATATATTACGCATGCTCGGATTTGCTATGCATGCATGTATAGGCTGTGGCATAATTGTCATTGTGAACATCACTGCATCATTATTAGGCAACTTGCCCCCGGAGAATTTTCTATCCATATTTGTTGGCAATGTGATTCTAGACTTCATCAAAACCCAGCAAAATAATTAAGTAATCAACCTTGTTTTGTTTTTGTGCAGTGTTGTGTGTGTGTGTGCGCGTGCGCACGCGCGTGTGAACATGCTTGTGCGGCATGTGTATGAATGGATGCATATTGCTGTGTGTGGGTGTGTGGGTGTGTGTGTGTGCAGGCTTTGTGTGCAGGTTGTGTGGCTTTAGCAACTTGTCTAAATTAGGCATGCTCGGATTTGCTATGTACATTTGTATAGTAGTAGGTTGCATAAACTAAATTGTGTATGCTTGGATTTGCTATGTATACTATCTTGTATATAAGCTGTATATACAAGTAGTATACATAGCAAATCCAATCACACTTCTATTGTAGAAAAGTTGCTAAAGCCACACAACATAATACAGCCTATACAAGATAGTATACAGAGAAAATCCAAGCATGCTTAATTTAGAAAAAAATGCTATATCACCCATGCAGCCTATACAAGTATACATATTAAATCCAGGCCTACATAATTTAGGAAATTTGCTACTAAAGACACAACATATTACAGCATATGCAAGATAGTATACCTAGTAAATCCAAGTATAAGTATACACATTGTGATATATCACAGCCTATACAAGTATACATACTCAATCCAAGCATACATAATTTAGAAAAGTTGCTACATCACAGTCTACACAAGTATACAACATAGCAAGTACACGCATACTTAATTTAGAAATTATGCTAAAGCCACACAGCCCGCAACACATAACAATATTCATTCATCCATACACACACGCACACACACACACATATTTAAGTATTTTGTAATCTTCAACTACACGCATACACTTACACACGATGCGTGGTGGTAAGCCAGAGTGAATACTAATGTGTACACTTACACACATGAGCACACATGAGCACACATGAGCACACATGAGCACACACATGATCACGAGCTTACCTTGAGGTTTGCTTCCGCTGGAATCTCCACCTTGACGACAGTACCAAGTCCGATGCCCCCAAAAATCCAACATCGGAGCATATTTGATTCTGGCCCACCCTCTCGCTCCTTGACATTGTATTTCGATTGAAGATGATGAATGCTATCAAGCTGTGTATTTTCGGGCAATTTGTGTATGGGAACATAGACAGCCTTATTATCAAGGCCTTTCATGGGTAGGAGGTCCAAAGAGTCCGTGACCTCCTTTGCGGTTTGCTGATTGGAGCCTTCGCCCCCGCGTCGACGCATGCGCTTCAAGTGTTGGCTGAACTGACCACCTTTCATGTCGTTTCTACTCTTCCCCTCTCCTGGAATGCTGTGAGTGTGCCTCCAGAATGACATGCCGGTGCTGTCCATTGTATCCTCGACCAATGTACCAAACAATAATGCGGCACCGACATAATCCCCTGCTTTGTCACTAGATACCCTACATTCTGGGAAAATCAGAAGACGTCTAGAAGACGTCTTCTGAACGTCTTATAGACGTCTTCGTAGAAATGATGTCTTCTGGTTTCCAGAAGACGTCTTCTGAGTGGAACGTCTTCTGGAAACCAGAAGACACTCTTCGGGGAAGACGTGCCGAAGATGTGCGGAATGTCTTCCGGATTTCGGAAGACATCTTCCCGGAAGACATGCAAAGGGCAGTCTTCCCGGAAGATACCCGGAAGATGTTCCGAATGTCTTCTGGGCCAGAATACATTCTGACATGTGTTATCGACACATATGTGATGATTATGCAATTTGGCCACATAGCCACTTCATACCACACGTACACTAGTCGCGTAATCACAGAAGACATTCAGAAGGCGCACGGAAGACATGCGGAAGACATTCCAGGTATCTTCCTAACAACTTCAGGGTTGTCATCATGCTCTGTTGCTATGATACATAATATACGGCTAAGTTAATTGATAGGTCTATCTACACATACATGTACGATTGCATCTATTCAACATACAGACCACTAAGTACGATGCCCGGCGTATTATCATGATCGCCTCTTGCGTCTTGCACCTTTCGGTCGTGAACCATCATCGTCGATGCACTCGAAAAAGTCAGCCTTTAAATCAAATACCACCGCCGTCTTCATCACAGGATGTTTCTTGATTACAACTTGGTGCTCAATTTGAGCCGCCAGGATGAATGGATCAGTAGTGTCCCAAGGTGTCTCGGGATCATCCGGGTCGTATGTGTACACCACCTTTGCGGTATTGTCCGGCCCGTACTTCGAGTTTAGCTTGGCAAACCGTTTTGTCGTCGCTTGGTTGAATTCAGGGAACCACTTTCCCTTCACAAGAATGTATTCTTTCGCGGCCAAGTCGACCTTGTAGATGCTATCTACCATGGCGTACCTGCGAGTTGGAGCCACGATACTCTATAGTAAGAATCCCCGAAGACGTAAGGAAGACACGCAGAAGACATTCGGTACATATTCTGCGCACATTCACTAAAACGTAATGCACAGACGCACCGGTCAGTCTCGATTTCCTCGGGCCTTTGATGTTTCTCCAGAGAAAAAGGCTCGGAAGTAACGTTGACAAGTTTTCTTCGTCTTGTCTTGAGCTGCCGTGCGATAGCAAACTCCTCGAACCACGACCGAGCCGAAAGATTGACACACGCGAGGAGGCCCTTCGACGAGTGCCGCTTCATTCTCCGTGAATGGTCTCCCCAGCCAGACCTTGGGGTCGCTACCGTGCATATGCAGCGGCACATCCATCAGGCGAGACCCTCCGGCATGTGCGCCAACACGTCTCCGAACCATATGGTTTTCCCAGCGAATGTATACGTGCACAGTGTCAGGACATGTATTTACCGAAGACGTGTGGAAGATGCCTAGAAGATATATGAAACGTCTTCCAGGCACCTTACGGGTTTCATTTCCGTTACTTACCTCTTGCAGTAGGTGACGTAGCCGTCGAGTTTTGCCTTCAACTTGCGGTATTGGGGCACGTTGCCATGCATCCACAGCTCCAGCGCTTTCGTTTCAGCGCGGGAGAGTACATGGCGCTTGCCTTGTGTTCCCAAAACCACGGTGTTCGGCGCCCTCAACGGTGCGGTGGTCAAGAACCGGAGCACGGGTGGCCGGGTGGGATTGGTGGTTGCCTCCCGCCGGCGACGAAGTACCAAGATTAACCCTCGCACCACATGTACCATCCGGTACCGCCCGAAG
This sequence comes from Cymbomonas tetramitiformis, assembly GCA_001247695.2. Taxonomy (NCBI): domain Eukaryota; kingdom Viridiplantae; phylum Chlorophyta; class Pyramimonadophyceae; order Pyramimonadales; family Pyramimonadaceae; genus Cymbomonas; species Cymbomonas tetramitiformis. The sequence continues at coordinate 14,928 of LGRX02012919.1, forward strand.
CCTTGCATAACACTCTGAACCGGATATGCATTGTTCTTCACCCACCTTCGAATCTTCCCGTTGAATGATTCGAACACGTACATCCATGTCCCCCGTATTGGACCATACATGAGGAGTTGGTCGGGGAAGTGGGAAAGCAAATGCGTGTTGATGACCAGCCAGTCAGGTGAGCCATCGCGCTCGAGTGACTTGAAGAACTCATCCACCAGATTTTGAAGCTTAGGAACATCCTGCAAAATCACCAAATAAAAGGTAATCAAGGAAGACGCTTGGAATGTACTCGGAACGTATTCGGGATGTCTTCCAGATGTCTTCCGTACCTTACAGTCTACAAGCTCCGAAGTGAGCTCTCTCGTTATGACCGTCAACTGCCCGATCAAGTCTTCAAGCATGTTTTTCGAGTAGCCCTCGTCTCTATCCCAAGACGCTAGCACGCTCATGATGCCCGCTTGTAGCATTTTCAACGCCTTCGTGACACTTGAGCGTCTTCGGTCCGGTGTTCGTGCCGTTCGGACGCAACATCTTCTTATGGCCTTGCCCCCATTTGACCATTGTGATTTGTGATGACCATTTGTAATTAATTAACAATAATCAAGATTGTTGCATTTGTTGAAATTGAAGGGAAAATGCGAAAGTGCAATTTTACATATGTCATTTTGCTCTACGTTAGATTTCCAAAATTTCAATCTCAGCTAATTTTGATTTACGTTAGTTTTCTGATTTCAGTTTTTGGAATGCTTGATTTCAGATTTTTTACATTTGTCATTTTGCTCTACGTTAGATTTCCGATTTTCAATTTTGGCTAATTTGGCTCTATGTTGGATGTCAGTTTTCAGTTTTTGGAATGCTCCATTTCAGACTTTTGCATTTGTCATTTTGCTCTATGTTAGATTTTCCAAATTTCAATTTTGGCTGATTTTGCTCTACGTTAGATTTCAGGTTTCAGTTTTTTGAATGCTTGATTTCAGATTTTACAAACCAATTTCAGATTTTTATATGTGTCATTTTGCTCCACATTAGATTTCCGATTTTCAGTTTTGGCTGATTTTGCTCTACGGTGGATTTCAGATTTCAGTTTTGGAATGCTTGATTTCAGATTCTGCTATTGTCATTTTGCTCTCCGTTAGATTTACCGAAGTCCATGCGCCCGGAAGATGCGCAGAAGACGCTCGGAACGTCTTCGGAACGACTTCCGATGGAGCGTGCAGGCATACATCTTTCATGGAGATACGGGCATGCCGTGGCAACCGGTTCGCACCTTCGTGTTGGCATCTCCGGGGGAGGGTCCTCGGGCTCACTCATGGACTTCGGTATAGGTCATGTCCACAACTTCATCCATCGGGGCCGGAGGTGAAGGTGAAAGCCTTTGCGGATTCATCCGCCTATCCCCATCACTCACAAGCTCCGGAGGACGATGATATGGTTCGCCCGATGCGATTGCATCCCGTATCTTCAACACCATTCCTTGGAGGTTGACGCCAATGGGAGGCTCAAGCAGCCACTTATGTTGTCGAAAGTGCACCGTGCCCGGATCATCGGCCAAGTCCAATGGATCGGAGAAAATGTCCTCCCACGTATGCTCCTTAAAGCCCGGTTCATGCAAGTCTGAAATTGCTTGCACATAGCCAAAAAACTCTTGAACCGAGAAATGCACATTAGTGGGCTCGGCTAAGCCGAAAGGTGGCCGGTTGCTTTGCCGCGGCACGCAAATACGAACCGCGTCCTCATGATCTTCAGCCCTGCGAAAACATTGTGATGGTGAATTCATAGAAGACACATGGAAGACGTCCGGAAGTTGCGCAGAAGATGCTCCACACATCTTCGGTTGTATGCATTCCAAACTGCATAAATGTGCATGATAGATGCATGTGGGTTATGGAGACAGGCAAGCACCTTGTTGCAGGGGAATGCTCATGAATGTAGACGGATTCCCCGAGCCATGCCGTCATCTCATGATCCAGCTCGCGGGATGGCGACACCGTAGACAACCAATCGTGCACCGCTGCCATCTTCCCCTTCAAGACCTCCGGCTTGGATTGACGGAAGACCTCCGCCGCGGATTCGGGGGGGGGGTTTAGTGAGCATCGCTCGTTTGAAGGACGACATTTTGGTCTTTGGGGGCGCTTCCCCCTTTTGGAGATGCGCGACACGTTTACTTGCCATTCTATCTCCTATACAAAGGACACTTGGCCAAGGTAGTGCGGAGGGCATCCTGAAGACAAACACTCAGAAGACGTTCAGAAGTCACTCAGAAGACACGCGGAAGACATCTCCCGACATCTTCCGGACGTCTTCTTGACTGTGCTTGCGGAAGATACCCCAGATACCTTCTGTACATCTTCCGGACACCTTCGGGGAATATATGTCTTCCTGAACCCAGAAGAGGTGCGGAAGACGCGCGGAAGACACGCGGAAGACACACAGAAGACACGCGGAAGACATTTTTTTGACATCTTCCGGACGTCTTCTTGACGGTGCTTGCGGAAGATACCCCAGATATCTTCTGTACATCTTCCGGTTGTCTTAGAGATGTCTTTGAGGAAGACATGTCTTCTGGAAATCTGCAACTTGTAGAAGTTCCACCGAACGTCTTAACACCCCTCTTAGGGGCGTCTTCCTCATTTTTTTGACGATCTTCTACGCGTCTTCTAATGTCTACCTAGCCGCTAGGTAGACATTAGAAGACGCGTAGAAGATCGTCAAAAAAATGAGGAAGACGCCCCGAAGAGGGGTGTTAAGACGTTCACGTGGAACTTCTACAAGTTGCAGATTTCCAGAAGACACGTCTTCCTCAAAGACATCTCTGGAGGGTAACAAGATGCACAGAAGATATCTGGGGTGTCTTCCGTATGTTTTTTTGTTTTTTTTGTTTTTTTTTTGAAAAAAGCTTTAAAAATCGCGAAAAAACAAAAAAACATATAAGGTGCACAATATTGGGCATAATTTTTGTGGTGTAGGTAGAAGTGCAAAAAAACAAGTGGTTTGTTCGGGAGAGGGGCAAACGTACCAAGTTACTAAGTTAAAACGGCCGACGAATTTGGTAGAAGAAACTGCTCTTGTTTTAGAGCACCATCCCTCCTAGCAACGGTCGAACAGTCGATCACGCGCGCAGTGAGTCGCGTGAGACGTGATGACTGCACGATACCGCGGATAGCAAACCCGGAAAATCTGCCAGCGCTGCGCTGCGCTGGTGTGGCGCTGGCGTGTGGTCGCGGTCGTGGTCAGGCGTCATCGTCAGCTAGCATTCGCATCGCATCGCATCGCATCGCATCGTCAGGCCCAGCGCAGGGGAGTGAGCACGAGCACCGCACCGCACATCGACATGACCGTTCGAGTTTGAATTTTATTTAACGTTGAAGTGAAATTTGCATCTACCACTTTTACACCTGCATCCAACTCAATTCCACCGCAGCCTCGTTTTCCGCGGACTGCTGCTGGGTGAAGTGGTCCTTTTAAAATAGTTCGTCTAACAGAAAAACGTTGCACAACGCAATACTTCAATAGTGATTGCGGGTGCTTTTCGTGCCTTGGTTTTTTTACGCGCACTTCGGCGTGCTTAGCGTCTAATTGAGGTGTGAACGAGACATGTGTTCTCGCTCGTCCTTTGGACGAGATGATGTTGGTTCGATTCCAACTCACACCACTAGGCCTTTTTGTTTTCCTTCGGTAATCTTGTATTTCGTCTCGTACTATTTTTGCGCTTTACTAACCTTTGGTTTTGCGTTGCGCTTTGTTTTTCAGATCGGCTGAAAATGACCTAGTCCAAAAGGTAAATTTTCAGCCCAACCTCAACACCACAAGTAAAGGTATTTGCTCTATCATCCCCTAGTGTCACACCTAAAAAATACTGCCTTTATGCGTTGTGTTTTTCCGCTTTACTAACCTTTGGTTTTGAGTTGCGCTTTGTTTTTCAGATTGGCTGAAAATGAGCAAGTGGGAAAAGCGCATTTTCAGCCCATCGCCCACAACTAGAAGAGTAAAGGTACTTACCTTACCCTTCCTAGGAATTTGTGCTTGTATTCATTGTGTGTTTTCACTCTACTAAGTGTTGGTATTTTGGTGTGCGTTGTTTTTCAGATCGGTTAAAAACGAGCGAGTGGAAAACCCATGTTTTTGCGTGGTCCAAGACCTATGCCATGTGTGCATGTTAGATGAACATCGTTTCTAGGTAATTAGACTAGTTGTTTAGAACATGAATGTGAAGTAGTTCTAGACACTTAGCTAGTTAGGATAATAATATGTGTGGCCCTCCTTATGATTAGGTTCTTGATTGAAAAGTAATATTGTTAAAGCAATTTTAGTCTCCAAAGCATCTTAGCCTTCCACACAAATAAATCATCTCTTGTCGTGTATCAAACATTGAGAATATGTTTGTTAAGGATGGCGAGAAGTGTATTATGCCATACATCTTGTTTGCACTCATCCTTCTTGCAAGCTTATTTCAGCCTAAAAATATTCCTCGCGAATGCGTATACGAATGTTGAAATTTATTAGACATGCAGAAGGCATTCAGAAGATATCTTCTGAACGTCTTCTGCATGACTTCTGTACATCATCTGAATTCCGGAAGATGTCTTCTGGGTTCCAGAAGATATCTAGAAGACATCCAGAAGACGTCTTCTACGCGTCATCTAATGTCTACCATCTTCTGAGTTCTGGAAGACGTCCAGAAGATCTTCCGGGAAGATGTACAGAAGACACCTAAAAGATATCAAGAAGACATCTTCCGGAATTCAGAAGATGTACAGAAGACATGCAGAAGACGTCCAGAAGATAACTTCTGGATGTCTTCCCGGAAGATCTTCTGCACGTCTTCTGGAAACCAGAAGATGGTAGACATTAGAATGCGCGCAGAAGACGTCTTCTGGACGTCTTCTGAGTGTCTTCTGGACCCAGAAGACGTCTCAAAAGACGTTCAGAAGACGTGCAAAAGACGTTCAGAAGACGCGTCTTCTGGTTTTCCCAGAATGTAGGGATATACTAGATTTAACTCTCTCGGGATGCATCTGATGATGCGTTGCTGCCGAGAGTTTCACTACTCCTAATGCCGTGACAGCACTCTGATTGCTTTGATCGCTCAGCACATTGTACGTGGAGATGTCAAGCATATGCCTTCGTTGCTCTGGAGATAAATCAGGGGCATCAGCCTCCCGGACTTTCTGATATACGCATGCTATATGATGTGAAATTCGCTGGCCGCATCCCCATAGCCCTCCGCCTGTGTCACCTCTGTGGTAAGTTAGCATCAAAGTTAATAACACATATGTGTGCGTGCATGTAATGAGCGTGGACCTACCTCGGATACGATGTTTGTCGGCGTGCGACACGGAGTGCATTTCGTTGATCGCCTCGCATTGTTTATGAGATATATACTCCCCAACTTCTTTGTAACTAGATAGTGTTGTCGAAGTGCCATGTGGAGATGTCACCTCCACATTTACATCTGATGCAACTACCATCAGCAGTGGTCGTTTGCGCGGTGTGGTAGTCGTCACTTCGAAAGTAGCACGATCTGAACTTCAAAGCTCCCTTTCATGCAACACCTCTGCAGCCGTGTCGATGGCAGTCGTGGCGATGTTATTGGCGGTATGCGCTTGGGCTGCAGCATATCCGATCACCGGCACCGCGTCATGTCGCCGCACACAACTGACACAATGCGCACTCTCTGCATGGTGCGCATATGTTTGTGCATAGCTACACGGACGACGCGCGTATTATTACCATCATTATAGAGCGCATACGTTGCCATTATGTCCACAATTAACATCTGCCGTACTAATATGATAATTCACAATAAGCGTGTGCATGCGTACCATCATCGGCTGTGCAACTTTCCGATCTTGAACGGCCTCTCCTTGTTAACCACTTCGCGGGGAGTTGATTAGTTGCAGCGTCATCGCCGTCTGTCTCAACTATCAATTGTCGCTCTACATTGATGATCGAATTACTGTCCGAAGCCGAGAAAGCAGATACGCCATTCTTTCTACGATCCCGCAACGTCGGCGCATCAGTTTGTATTATTGAAGTCGGAGCTCCGCGTGGTTATCGCCAATCGTTATCAGAAGGAGGTTGTTGGGGCAACAAGTGCGCGTTGCTGCAACCTGCCTGCTTAGAGACACAGCGCGAGCACTTATCGTTGGCCGCACAGTTTAGGATAGAACACGCCTTTCTATTGCTCGCCATATCAGTTGCGAATAGGTTCGGCTACACGACAACAACTATGAGGCAAAATCGCGCATACCGCCATTTGCGTATGCGCCATTGACGCTCGGCTTTGAGACGCTCATGCGCGAAAATTCTCGAGACACTGTGTCTAAAAACATTGCAGAAGCTTACGAAGTAATGCCGTGCATGGCGCTCGCGAATTCAACCAACCGGCTTAACAGTGGCTTCACAGTGGCTATCGGCTTCAATGTAAGCTTCTGTAAGCCACGCACTCAGGAATTTATAAATTCGCGCCAATTCGGCGTTTCAGGCACCGTGTAATTATTGGTTCGAACGAACCCCCCCCCTTCGCACCCGACCATCGTCCCATTTCGGCGTGTGGGGACCAGTACACCATCCATCCCATCTGAGTCGCGGAAGTGGTCATTTAATAAAATAGGGTACCGGGTAGTAGGGTAATGGGCATTTGAAAAAACATTTTCTAAATCATAAAATTTATTCTACAAAAATACTTTTCTTCCTTTGAAATACTTTTCTAAACAACCCATTACCCTACTACCCCTTACTTTTTATATAAATAAATAAATATATATAAAGATAAGTAATTTTATGTTAATCTCTCATATTCCCTCATATTCCCTCATATCAAAATTTGCCGATTTAATCGACGATGGGGGGTCCCTACGTTGACCCCCAAAAATTTCAGCAGGTTAAATCGCGGAAATAGCATCGTCTCGGTCATCTCGGTAAAAATGCGTATTTAATAAACGAATAGGGTACCGGGTAGCTAGTAATGGGCATTTTTAAAAACATTTTCTATTTCATAAAATTTATTCTACAAAAATACTTTTCTTCCTTTGAAATACTTTTATAAACAACCCATTACCCTACTACTCATTACCTTTCATATATATAAAATAAATATATATAAAGTTAAGTAATTTTATGTTAATCTCTCATATTCCCTCATATTCCCTCATATGTGGGGGGGGTTCTATCAAAATTTGCCGATTTAATCGACGATGGGGGGTCCCCTGCGTTGACCCCCCAAAATTTCAGCAGGTTAAATCGCGGAAATAGCATCGTCTCGGTCATCTCGGTAAAAATGCGTATTTAATAAACGAATAGGGTACCGGGTAGCTAGTAATGGGCATTTTTAACCCCTTAGTTGCGGTTGGAATTTTTTGCAAAAATATGTGGTTTGGGGACAATTCAAAGTATTGCGTGATCATGGCCGCATGCACGCATACGACATCATGTATGTTATAGGAGACCATCAAATAAGCCACAACGAATCATGGTATAGCTATATCTATCGTATATCTCGAGATATATGGATTATCCAACCAAAATTTTGAGTATTTTGAGCATAGAAATTACGCATACGTCTTGTGTACGATGCGTGACTGCAGTCTTATTGACCTGTATCATGGTAAAATATCGCGGAAATTAACATGTTAGACTATCCCTAATCCATAGTACGCATTAATACCGCCCAATGTGCCAAAAAATACCAAAAATGGCCAAAAAAACACCGAAAAAACACTTGGATTCAAATGTTTTCCTCACTTAAGAAACGTTTTCCATACTTAAGCTAAAACTCAGGTGATTTTGCTCATAAAATGAGACTATGTGGTGATATAATACCCCATGTGGCATGCGAGACTGGCGTTGGGATCCATTTCTATCGTATATTTCCACATGGCCACGTATATGCTTACCAATACGGGATGTTTATGGCTTGGTTAGCTACTTTTCAAAGCCAAATTTAAGCGCAAAATGACACAAATAGACAAATTTGGGTTTGGAAATACTAACACGCGAGAGATATATCGCACTAGTATATGTGCTATACTATTGGTTAACCTGTAGCCATATATCATGAGTGCACCCACAAACCTTACAAAATTCGATGAGCCAACCGCGCATATGCAGTTTCATGGTAAGCCACGCTCTCATTTTCGAGGCCTTGTTGAGAATTCTCAACGTGTCGCAGCTAAGGGGTTAAAAACATTTTCTAAATCATAAAATTTATTCTACAAAAATACTTTTCTTCCTTTGAAATACTTTTTAAAACAACCCATTACCCTACTACTCATTACCTTTTATTTAAATAAATAAATGTTAATTTATGTTATTCTCTCACATTCTCTCACATTCTCTCATATTCTCTCGTATCCTTTTTTTAACTTTATATTTTTATAAATATATATATTTATAATCGAACTGAATTCATCGCGTGCGCGTTTGACTGACACGCGAAAAATCGAGCCAGCACTCTAAAATCAGAGCTGGCAAACGAAAATCAGAGATGGAATTCGAAAATCAGAGATGGAACTTGAAAATCGGAGATGGAATTCGAAAATCAGAGCTGGCACACGAAAATCAGAACTCAAATTGCAAAATCAGAGCTGGCAACTTATAATCAGATTGCACGCGAAAATCAGAGCTAAAACCCGAAAATTATATCCTTCGAAAATCAGAGCTGGCACTCGAAAATCAGAGCTGGTTTTTGGAAATCAGAGCTGGCAAATCAAAACTTAGGACTAAAATTTCAAAATCAAGAGCTGGATTGGGGAATTCAGAGCTGGCACTTGAAAATCAGAAATGTAACCCCCGAAAGATAAGATAAGAGTGTTATATGTGGCACTCAATCAATTTCGGTACGTTTCATTTGTCATTTAATTGTATTATGAAGTTCCTAGTACGTTCATACTTCATAGACTTTCAGATATTTTTTCCAGCTTCTGTAATCGAGACTTCAAGGTATTTCCCAACAACCTCTTTGCCTGTCCCGCCGCCAAACCCCCGCCGCCAAACTCCCACAATGGAGCGCACTGAAAGTGTAAACATATCCGCTGAGGAGTACGATTCTAGAAAATTGAAAGCCCAACCAGTATTGCACACACTCCAAGCCTATGTTTTTCAACAGCAGTCGGACCACCCAACCCCAAAGTTTTCAGGATCAGGTTGCCTTCAGTCGATCGAAACATGGGCGAAGGGTTACCCAGCGGCTAAGTTTGCCAACACAACCCGGGTAGAGTATTGCAATACAGTTTACGAAGTTTCTTTTACCCCCAGCCCCCACCAGTTAGGACTTGTTTTGCAAAATGCTGACGACGAGGAGTGCGAAAAGCTCGTTCGGCACATGCACGTTCAGCGCGCCGTTCAGCAGTTAGCAAAAGCCCAGATCTCAAACGACCGCGCCATAGAAAACAAACCGTTGTCAGAAATGACTGACGAGGAGATAGAAGAGCGTTTAGCCCGGCGAAAAGCTGCCAAGGCTGAACGTGAAGCCGCTGAGTCCATGGGAGTCGGGGATCTTTTAGGATCGGAGCGCGCCCCCTCACCTGCGAGAAGCACTCTCGGCTCCTTTTTTCGGGTCTAAAGCTTAAGGTGCGCGCTCTTTTTCAGTTTCCCTCCTTTGATCCCTTCACCACTTACTTGTTTTACATGTCCGATCTTCCTTGCAAGAAGGGTTTAGGGTTTCGTTTTGACTAACATGCTACGTTTGCCTTTGTGTTGTGCGCAGAATTATGGCTCCCAAGAAAGCTCCGAAACGTGAACGCGACCCAGTTGACCGTGAGTGGCTCGAGTGGGTCGCTCACGTTGAAGAGAAGCAGCGAGAGGAGGCACACTTCCGCACCGACGAGCATGGGCACGTTGCCCAAACCACGATCGCTTCTTTTCGGGATGATGGACCTTGGGTGACTGAGTGGTGGCTTTGGAAGAGGTTTAGGGAGCAACATGCATACTACAATAACGAGATCGAGAGTTTGAAAGCGACTGTCAAAGATCTTGGCTTACAAGTTCAAGGTGCCACTGGCGGCATGGCGCATGCTTCGGCTCAAGCTTCCCCTCTTTCCTCTCCTAGCAAGAAAAAGAAAGTTGTAGCTATTGCAAAAGCTGAGAAGGCAAAGATCGAAGCAGCTTCTGAGAAGGCAACTCGTGACTTTCTTATCGATCCCATGTCTTTTACCGAAAAAGATGCCCGCGCGATCCTTTTCTTCCGTGAGTTAGAGGATCGTCAGATCGTACGTGTAGAGGCAGACAGCGTTATTGTGCGTGTGTAGTTACTAACATATTTTGTTGTAACTTTCTTTTAATATCCAAGCCCTTCGATCTTTCGCAACCTTTCAACTTGCATGCCAACCACTAAAGTGTCTTAGAAAGTGTTCAACTTGTTATATGCACACTGTATAGCTTGCATGTAGCTTGCATGTAGCTTGCATGTAGCTTGCATGTAGCTTGCATGACTTGCCTAGGTCTCATGAATCATGTCATGCGTAACCTCTAGTGACTTGCTTGCTTGCCATGCTAGGTTGTTTTTACTTGCGTATATGTTCATAAACTTATTTAAACTTTACACGCAAACGTTTGATAACTTATGCACTCATATGATAACTATTTGTTATAACTTATTTGTCTCTCAAATAACCGAGAATAATAGGGTTTATTGATATGTGAATAACTTTTGAAACACTTATCCTTTCCGGATGAAACTTCGGGTACATATTGTCCTTTGATAGACGAACATTTTGACATATCGTATGCAATATTTGGAGCAATATAACATCCAAACTGAATATCATTTCTTTTGTCTTTAAAATAACCGAAAATAATAGGGTATATTCATCGGTTCATAACTTTTGAAATATTTGACCGTTTTGGCTGAAAAAAAAAGGGGTAAGAGCTTTTTAATAGACGAACATTTTGACATATCGTATGCAATATTTGGAGCAATATAACTTCCAAACTGAATATCATTTCTTTTGTCTTTAAAATAACCGAAAATAATAGGGTATATTCATCGGTTCATAACTTTTGAAATACTTGACCGTTTTGGCTGGAAAAAAAAGGGGTAAGAGCTTTTTAATAGACGAACATTTTGACATATCGTATGCAACATTTGGAGCAATATAACTTCCAAACTGAATATCATTTCTTTTGTCTTTAAAATAACCGAAAATAATAGGTTATATTCATCGGGTCATAACTTTTGATATACTTATCCAAATCACTCCCAAAAAGTTTTGTGTTTATCTACATTTCAATACGGACATTTTGAGCTATTGAAAGCCCCGGAAAGATGAGTGCAAATGTCACAACTGGAAATTACGGTTGCGGTTGGTTTTATTGTTTGGGTCATAACTTTTGATATACTTATCCAAATCACTCCCAAAAAATTTTGTGTTTATCTACATTTCAATACGGACATTTTGAGCTATTGAAAGCCCCGAAAAGATGTGTGCAAATGTCACAACTGGAAATTACGGTTGCGGTTGGTTTCATTGTTTGGGTCATAACTTTTAATGTGCTTATCCAATGACATTTATTATTTTTTCATATTTTTATTATTTTTTCTGATTTTTCTATATTTTTTAATAATTTTTCTAATCAGGTTTTATGCCGCATTTTTGTCTAATTGAGCTTGAATTTTGTTAAGCGCCGCCTTTCTTTCATCTTCGGTATATTCTAAACTATTCAAATATTGAGTATAAGCCGTGTTTGGTTCGTGGGCTGCGACTTCCGATAATTTTACGATATCTACCTTGAATATTTTTGAATAAATGTTTTCGGTCATTTTTCGGAAGATTTGATTTCCGATTCCAAGAATTGAGGTCATTTTTTTGCCCAAAGCCGTTGATGTAAATGGTCTTGGTGGTTTTGTGTTTGTCTCTAGAAGATGTTCTCGTGGATTGTTTTTATCCTTTATCGAATCATTGATATACTTTTGCACTAATGGATTGATAATGTAATCAATTTTGAAACTATTACCCGTTTTTAAATCGTGAATTCGCATATGTCCATTGTTAAAATTGTAGTAGTTTGCATTTTCATCGGTCATTTGATTATCACTTTTGACCAGTTTTACATTGTCATAATCTATTCGTGGAGTAAAGCTTAAGGACTCTTTACTCAAATCTTGTTTTGAATACATCCCGTGCATTTCCCTCTTTTCTATTTCATTTGCTAATTTAATGTCGGCTTTTTGTTTAGATTTTTCACGTCGAATCGCTAACGCCTTCTCTCGAGCCTTGGCAAGAATTTGTTTGTGTTCATCGGACAACGGTTCACCTTTCTGTGGCATTTAATATAAACAAAAAGAAAATAAGCCAAAATAAATTTACTTGCTTTAACTTTTGTTTTGTGGCATATATATACCACCTATACTAGATTGATTGGGATACTTCAAATGTTTAATTTGTGGATGATAACGAGGTCTATAGAACACAACCGTTTCCGCGTTAATTGGCGTTTTATTTGTCACAAGATAACTCTTATAACCTACTCCGTCCGGATATGAACCTCGCGAACTTCTTTCAAAATATCGACTTACGGAGCGGCACGGTTCTATCATCGAGGATGCGGGGCGGTGAGTGTTCATTAACATAGGATTCATAGGTCCATTGTTACCTCGGAATTTTGAAAATTCATTTAACTTATTACCACCTACAATCGGTTCATTGACGACATATTGTGGAGCTTGGAGATCGGAGCGAATTTTCATTTGGTTTTGGAATCCTTTTATGCGTAAAGACATTTCTTTTATATAATAATTGTTAATATAATAATTCGATAAATATGGCGTCATTTCACACCAAGACTTTTACAAAATATGACGACTATGCTACTCCTAAATCCGCTTTTGAAAATATCAAACAATTTATTCCGAAAGAAAAAATCTTATATGAACCGTTTTATTGTGATGGAATTGCGGGCGAATACCTACAAGAGATTGGTTGCCAAAAGGTTATACACAAACCAACTCTAGATTTTTTCATAGATAGTGAAGCATTAGATTATGATTTCATATTGTCACCGGCAAAAGGAACTTATGTGCGACTATTTTAAACATTATAAGGAACTACATCCACATCTCCCCCATTCGATTCTAGTATACACAATTAAAGCATATATGGTAAATCCCGACAAATTCCAAAATTGGTACGATAATAAATCCTTGGTAAAACCGAAACCACGTGAAACTCAAGAAGATTATTACAAGTATGCCAAAATGAGTGAACAAGAGCTAAGCGATTATGTTAAAAATAATGTAACCATATAGTAACGATGAATGTCTCGAAATTCTCAAAAATGTTATACTTTAATAGCGAAAAAAATAGTTTACTCGATTCACGACTGGGTCAATATAATATTCCGAGTCAATTGCTTTCATATAAGACGACGGACCAATTGCAACTCACCGTTAATGATTTTTACATTGAAAAGACATTTTATGATATAAATCAAACGAACAATACATTTTTTTTGGGAGACAAAACAGCTAATGCCAACAAGTTGTTTAAAATTGAAATCAACTCCCAAAATTTTCCTTTTCCTAAAACATTTGACGACGCACAAATTTTGGCGGCTATAGGTGATGCTATAAATAGTCAACTAGGACCCGCCGGTTCCGCCGTGACGGTGACGGCTAGTGTAGCAACACAAGCCGATGCAAACCTCAAATTAATTGTGTTGGAAGTCGACAGTGATTTGGAAGATAAGTTTGATTTTTACTCCTTCGCAACCAAAAGCATAGCGAGGTGTAGCGGAACTTTGTTAAATGCAATAAGCCCATTTGCATCAACGGTAAACGATGCACTCAACAACGATTCGAGCGAACTTTTAGGGGGCAATCCGGTTCGGGAGCGAGATTTGGTAGGCAAATCTGAATTGAGCCAATTAGAACCGATGTTTCAAAAGACATCATCAAAGACTATGCAAAGCTACTTTCCATTTACATCGAACACAATTCGAGAGTTATATCTCCGCACACAATCGTTAGTTTCAAGCTCGGCTTTAGAGGTTGTTAATCTAAGTCAAGCTAGTGACGACCAAGTCGGTGAGATGATATCTAGTGATATATTGTTTACAATTGCTATCGACGACTTATCTAAGCCATCATTTTCATATATAGATGCCAACAACAATTATAGCGTTATCATAAGTCCAAGTCTATTGTCACAAATAAACTTTGCATTAACGGACTCACGTGGAAGACTAATGTTTCAAATTTCAAAAGACAATGGTCGGACACCGTCGTCTCTGGTTAGCCAAGCTCGCTCAGGAAATGTATATTTCAGTTTTTCATTAAAAGTTGAAGTTATAAGCAATGTTTCGCAATAAATTTATCTGTATTATATATTATTATAAAGAAATGTTAGACAACTATTATCCCGAATCTCTGAGTTACGCGACAACTCAAATGACAGATTTCAGCCAGAATCAATTTGAATTATTGACATCAAACTCGACCGTTGTGAATGGTGGAGGAGGTTCTTTGGAGATAAATTTACCTATAAATAGTTTTATCGACACGCGCAAATTTGCTATAAGATTCTTTGCCAAAACCAATCGTGCATTTACGTACGATAGTGGAGGAAATGTATTAAAGACTTGTCATTCATTTTTGCCGGAGATATTTAACCTATTCTCTAGATATGAGGTGAGTATAAACGGTGTTATTGTAAATCAATCTGTGGCTCAGGCAAGCGATATTCAAGAGGTAAAACATTTAGTAAGTGACCATTTAGAAAATGAAATAACATATAGAAGCGTGTTATCGAATTGTGGCTCGGAAGGTATACAATTGACTAATGGATTGATAACGGGTTCACTAGACGAAGATAATCAAGCCGGTGACTTCGAAGGGCGAGAATTTATTTTGAACAATCTACTAGGATTTCTCGGCACTTGTGAGCCGTCCATAATTGATTCAAGCACTCTTGGTGCTATACGAATTAGGCTGTTTACCGACAATGCAGTGCGGCACTGTCTTGAATACAGACACCGATGGGGGTGCAATTTTGATTACTTTGAGTATACGAGTTATTGAATGGTTGAACTCCATTCACGGTGTTTATTCCATCATCATCGAACATAACAATAGTCGAAGCTGTAATCGTATCGGCGGTGTTATTAACAAATGTAAATACATCGCCCGTAAATCTCAACGGATTTGCTGGAAGAGTCGTATGCGCATATGCTTTCGTGATGAGCGTCAAAGGAGCACCCGTTAGTGTGAGTGAGTTGGTTGAACTTGGATAAGCGTAATTTAACGAGTTACCTAAAATAACAGATGCAGAATTTAATTCATTTAATTCCATTGTTGAACCGGTATTTCCCACAGCTAGAACCTGAGAAAGACTGCCGATGCTTCCATTATTAACCCCTTAGTTGCGGTTGGAATTTTTTGCAAAAACATGTGGTTTGGGGACAATTCAAAGTATTGCGTGATCATGGCCGCATGCACGCATACGACATCATGTATGTTATAGGAGACCATCAAATAAGCCACAACGAATCATGGTATAGCTATATCTATCGTATATCTCGAGATATATGGATTATCCAACCAAAATTTTGAGTATTTTGAGCATATAAATTACGCATACGTCTTGTGTACGATGCGTGACTGCAGTCTTATTGACCTGTATCATGGTAAAATATCGCGGAAATTAACATGTTAGACTATCCCTAATCCATAGTACGCATTAATACCGCCCAATGTGCAAAAAAATACCAAAAATGGCCAAAAAAACACCGAAAAAACACTTGGATTCAAATGTTTTCCTCACTTAAGAAATGTTTTCCATACTTAAGCTAAAACTCAGGTGATTTTGCTCATAAAATGAGACTATGTGGTGATATAATACCCCATGTTGCATGCGAGACTGGCGCTGGGATCCATTTCTATCGTATGTTTCCACATGGCCACGTATATGCTTACCAATACGGGATGTTTATGGCTTGGTCAGCTACTTTTCAAAGCCAAATTTAAGCGCAAAATGACACAAATAGACAAATTTGGGTTTGGAAATACTAACACGTGAGAGATATATCGCACCAGTATATGTGCTATACTATTGGTTAACCTGTAGCCATATATCATGAGTGCACCCACAAACCTTACAATATTCGATGCGCCAACCGCGCATATGCAGTTTCATGGTAAGCCGCGCTCTCATTTTCGAGGCCTTGTTGAGAATTCTCAACGTGTCGCAGCTAAGGGGTTAATAGCACCGGTTCGCACTTCGTTTGAGCTAGAATCGTAATACAATTGTAGACTTTCAGAACTGACATCTGGACTAGCCCTAATAGGTCTGATATAACAACTACTTGCCACACCAGCATTCAATTCAATTCCGCTTGCGTTCAAAACAATTGTGTTATCTGTGTTTACCGCACTTTGAGTAGAGTTTTGTGCTGCCAAAGCACCTATGTTTATGGAACTTTCACCGGCTGTATATTCACCTGCATATTTTCCGATGTTCACTGCTGCATCCTTGCAGTTAACCTGACCGCAATCGTCGCCGATAGACACGACATAGTCACCACAATTACTATTGCACGAACCGGAACCAATTGCAATGGTATCATTACTTGTTGTATTGTTAATAGATAATGCATTGCGACCGATTGCTATAGAACGGTCTCCAATGTGGTCGGCGTTTGTGTATCCTTGAGTTTGCTCTCCAATGGACACTTTTCCGAAACCGGCAGAACCACTTTCAATTCTAAGATTATTTCCACTGAGTTTCTCTTGAGATACATTCATTGTACCGGTACCGGTGTATGAAACATCAACTACGTCGCTTGTAGCACCTCGGGTAGTCACATCTTGGAGTGTAGATGTAGCAGGTTGAACCGGTAAACCGGTCAATTGTGAACCGTCACCGACAAATGCGGATGCCGTAATACTATTTGTAGTCGTGCTACCCTGGTCAGTGACCGATTGCAGATTCTGATTGGCACCTGATGGCAAATTGCTTAAAAGACTACCGTCGCCCCGGTATTTACCGGAGGTTAATGTAATATCACCTGTATTGAGCACAAGTGGACCGTCGTTTATCAATACCCCGCTGCGCTAACGGCTCAATATTAATAACCGTTTGGAGGCAAGAGATTTCATTCAACCCTGTTTCGCCGATTTTAACTCTTGTTTGTTCGACCGGGTCTAACGACTTAATCTCGAAAGAGCTGTCAAGGTCATCAAGTCCTGCTGAAAATCGTGATTTGGAGACTGGGTTGTTTAATACAAAATCATTGAATTTTATCGAGGTGTGAACTTTCAATGAGCCATCTGTCAATAAAGACATTTGTTCACGCTCGAGTGTTGGGTCTTGTGTGTCAATCCACTTAATATCGTTCTGGTATCGAATATCGCTACCGATGTGCATCGTTTGAAGCGGATTATCAATCGAGCCTATAGTTTGACATTCAACCGTATTTACCACTAATGGGTCACTTACACTTACAATAGGTTTTCCATCTTTCATTAAGGTGTCCACGCTCAAATTCTTTATGAATGCATTTTCGCCTAAAGAGAAAGTTGACATTGTTATATATTATAAACTTAAGATTTTTATATCGAGCTAAGTCTTTTTGTATTTCACAGTCCATTTACCGGGTGTGTCTTCTTCTATATAAAACTGTCCAACGGCTGCGGCAGCTTCAAGCGGCATACTAGCTGGATTTACAAACAAACCTTGCCCTATATTCAGATTTTTTGCAATGGTGCAACTACCCGATGTGCGTAAAGGATTGAGACTTGCCGAGGTATACCGACTATTAGCATCCAGGTCGTCATAATCATTCTCCGCTACAAATTGTTGAAAAAAGCAACGACCATCTGCTCTTATTATCATAGCATCTCCGCCGCGAATGAAAGCGGCTCCATTTGCAACATTTTGATACGTCAAAATTATTGCATCCGCTATTGTTCCGGCTGGTAAATCAAATTTCAGAGCTGGTTTTCCGGGGTCATTTTTTACATTTAACAATAAACCTGAATTTGTGTTTACTTTCAACGTTTCGCCACTAATAATAACATCGTTAGGATTACTTACAGCATCTCCACTTTGCAATGCAATCTCTGCCTGTCCATTTCCCCTAGTATTTAATAATGTGTATACATTTACCGAAGAATCACGTAGTAATCCTGTAGCATTTTGAAAATTTAAATTTCCCTCTTTGACGGTTACATTTCCATTTGTTCTTTCAATGTCATTTGTCGTACCGGACACAATTGTCCACAAACTAGTTCCTCCGCCACCCGTAGGAGGTGGACCACCATTGAACGTTGTGCATTGCAGACTTTTGCAGATAAGTTCGTCACTAACAACCGCCGTACTTCCAAGCGAAAAGGCAGACATCTATAATTATTATAATATATAAAATATATAATATATGCATTCATCAAACCATATTAGGAATTTGCTCCATTTCTCGTGTTCGAGGTATATTTGCTTGTTGCCGTTGCGAATTTTTTGCAGGTATTGGCGTTTTTGACGAATCCACAAATTTGACGCCGTGTACATAAATTACGTTATCGTCAAATTCATCTTTACGAATTCCTTGCTTTTGGTAATCATAATTTGAATGCCAATGTCTATCTTCAAATGCTCGTTGCCTCTTTTTGTCTTTGTTGCGTGGAATGTAAAACAACCAATTTGCAAAACCTTGAAGCTCATCGGGCGCATTCTTCGATGTATACCTAAAATCTGGGTCTATATTTGCTAAGATATCGGGATTCAAATCTTCCGAGACACGATTTGCATAATCTTGCGGACTTTCATCTTCTTTGGCTGAATAGTAGGCATCATACACCGCTAATCCATAAAGACCCGCATCTAAGGATTTTGATGCAATTCTTGCCAAGCCGAGGCGAGCTCTTAACGGCGATGCCCTTTCCGATTCTATGTTTTTGGGAGTATAGAATTGGTTGATATCGTGTAGTTCGCTTATTTCACTTTCCGTGCTTGGTTTAGGTAAGACATATTTTACATCATATGTAGCATCCTTGTGCTTTAAACGTCTTGCGCCCATTGATACCAAGTCACCTTCGACGCCGTATATGTTATGAATTCTATCATTTGGAACGTTCCCCACAGGTTTTTGAAATGGGTTTATTGCGGGATTGAATAAATGAGCCTCTTTTATTCTAGATTCTTTAGATGCATACTTTTCCATTAGATAATTTTGTACACCGCCGCCTAAGCTATGCCCCGTTAACGCCACATTGCTAGTTGGATATGCATTTAATACATCTATTAAACGACTCTCAGCTTGCTTATATCTACCCGTTTCTCGTTGTTTTCCGATAAGAGTTTTTAGATTCACATCGAACCAATCCTCGTATGCTAACGGGATACGTTGTGGGTCACTGACTAAGACATCGGCATCTTTTAAACCCGACACATCACTTCCTCGTTGTGCAATAATAACTTCATCTCTTAACTTGTGTTTTAAAACAATTGCATTTCTATCCGACAAGTCTTTATCCAAGTCGTAACTCGGCAAATCCAACATTGCATTTTGAAAACGTTGTGGGCTTTCCTTCTTAAATGCATATGCATACGAAAGCTCACTCGCTCTAGCCATCTGAGCCATCCTCTCGTCATCTTTAGTGATAGTGTTTTTGCCTATTATACGTTGACCTAACGAGGTTTCTTTTGTCATTTCTTCAAGCAATCTGCCGTATTTTGTTTTTAGAAATCGATTATGAGCTTTATCTACTTTACTCAAACGTGTCGAGGTTGTCGGCTTTAAGGTATCTATGTCATATTTTGGCTTATTAGTGATTCCGGGCTTGGTTAGAACATTTTTGCCTTTGTTTTTGATAACGAGGGTTTTGGGTTTTTGATTTGTAACTTCATCATTTGTTGCCGTTCTTTTCGGTTTGGACACAAATGTGTTGTCTAATGTTCTATAGTTGAAAGCACCAAATGGTTTTTGGCATTTATTTTGGTCGGGATTTTCAAAACAACTTGTCATTATTATATACTTTCAATATATATATATATATTTAGGGAGTTTTAAAAGTATACACCGACGAATTTCCGGAAGGACCTGTGGACGATGATGGATAACCGCCGCTTGGAGGAGTAAATGTGGATACCGAAGGATAGTTAACGGCGCCACTACTCATTGGTTTCATTTGATAGCGTCTCTCGGGCATCGCTCTATTTAACATCGCTTCCGATTTTAGAAACTCGGCAAATTGGATGTCGTCCGCAAATGTCGAAGTTTCGGGGAGAGCGTATGCCGAGACAATTGGGTGTCGTAGACGAATGTGACCTCGTGTTAAATGGTCCGTGTGACGAGATGCAAATGAATACAATTTATTCATTTGCTGTTCATCGTTTAATGAGTTGCCCCGTTTATCTCTCATCGTCGGAATGGCTGTGGTTGACTTTGCTTGTCGAGTTTTGGTGGGTGTATTAAAGGTCGCACCATCAGATTTATTTCGGAGAAATGACTTAAACTCGTCCATCAAGTTGTGCCGATTGAGCCAACTTATTCCTTCCGATGGTGAAGTTATTGTTTTTGAAATGACTTTTAAATTTTCGATTTCCGCTTTACTTTTGAATTCTTCAAATAATGCTCGCCTCTCAATTGGCGTCATATTGTCAATCTTATTTAACACAAAATGTTTATTGTTTTCTAATAGCGGGTTGAACTTGGGTTCGGTGTAATCTATAATCGGTTTGCCGTTGATTAGTATTCCGTCATCGAAATTCGGGACCGAAGGTGCATATCCGCCAGATTTTTGTGCAAATTTTTGTGTTTGTTTTAGTAATTTTTCATGACTTATAGGTGTTATTCCAAGAGCATTTGCTTCCATTTGCCTACATAAAGCCGCGTTTTTACGTTTAGTTAAAGTTGAACGTAGGATATAATTTGTATTCTTAATATATAGCATAACATATTATATAACATTAAAATGGGCACCAGAAAGGAATGGATAGCGAAACTTCGCTCGTGCGCAAATGAGTATCAAAAAGGGAAAACTACTAAAATTGTCAATAGGTCTCCATCTAAACTAAAACTGCCTAGCATAAACAACACAAAAGCACCTATACGACCACAATATGATTTGTTGCCGGATGGACAATCACGAGCGATTGCGAAGACAATATATTCCCTCGAGTCACGAAGTTATTTGAGAAAACAAAAAAAAATTCAAATAGAATACGAGGAAAAAATAATCTATTATAAGATAATAAACTATTAAATGAAGTGCTCGTGTAAGGGTAAGCAAAAGAGGGCTAAAAGCTTGAAGAAAAATGCATTGTATTATAAACCCTTGTATAGGAAGCGTTCAAATCATATCTAGCTTATAAGATATATGGATATTTTCAATAATTCTTGCGATTTACAAGCGTTCGGAAATGTGTTAGTAATGATAATTGCGGCAATCTTCGGTGGCATACGAATGAGTCGTTGCAAATATATCGAAACCCCGTGTTGGAAATGCCAAAGAGAATTAATTTGTGAATCAGAATTGGCAACAAATGTGTAATTTCAAATGTCTTAAAGCTGATTTAGTTTTGCAAAATTGGTCATTCTTTTTAAGCATTTAACGGACGATTTATATTGTTCATATTTGTTCATATGTATGTCTCCGTTGAAAATAAATGGAAGTAAGTTGTCAAGTATTTCTATACACATATAATGCTTAAATATGTCTTTCGGACAACGGTCTTGAAAGTTGTTAGCAAAGCGTGCATTTTCTTCATCACGTTCATCATAGAGTTGTAAAATATTTGCTCGCATAATAAAATACTCTTTTGCGGAGATTTTGTATAATACATCGTCAAGTATTTCAAATTCAATTTCTTCATCCTCTCTATCCACTTCATATACATCCCAAAAAAATTCCAAGATATTATCTTCTAAAATTTGTCCAATAAGCTCAAACCCTCTATCATAATTATCTCGGAGTAAATCGTCAAAAAATAGCTCAAAAATGTTGTAAAATAGAAATTGACTTATGTCCCACATCAACAATTTGCTAGGATTAAGTATTTCATATTCCTTAATAAGTTCGAAATAATATTTGTTTAAATCGATTGATTCATATATTGTCTTCCATTCAAATATTTTTCTTTGAATATCAAAAGGAAGTGAAAAGAAAAGATTTATTTGAGTAGGCATATCCAATTTATTCTATTTAGAGCTTTTCTTAAAGTTAAAAAAAGGATATGAGAGAATGTGAGAGAATGTGAGAGAATAACATAAATTAACATTTATTTATTTAAATAAAAGGTAATGAGTAGTAGGGTAATGGGTTGTTTTAAAAAGTATTTCAAAGGAAGAAAAGTATTTTTGTAGAATAAATTTTATGAAATAGAAAATGTTTTTAAAAATGCCCATTACTAGCTACCCGGTACCCTATTCGTTTATTAAATACGCATTTTTACCGAGATGACCGAGACGATGCTATTTCCGCGATTTAACCTGCTGAAATTTTGGGGGGTCAACGTAGGGGACCCCCCCATCGTCGATTAAATCGGCAAATTTTGATATGAATATGAGGGAATATGAGGGAATATGAGAGATTAACATAAAATTACTTATCTTTATATATATATTTATTTATATAAAAAGTAAGGGGTAGTAGGGTAATGGGTTGTTTAGAAAAGTATTTCAAAGGAAGAAAAGTATTTTTGTAGAATAAATTTTATGATTTAGAAAATGTTTTTTCAAATGCCCATTACCCTACTACCCGGTACCCTATTTTATTAAATACGCATTTGAACTAAATTACGATTTCTGACGTAATTCTCACGTAATTTCTCGAACCTAAACCCTAAACCCAGAACCTAAATCCTAAACCTACTGAAATTTGGGGGGGTCGACGAAGGGGACCCCCACCGGCGATGAAATCGGCAAAATTTAATTGTTGTGACCCCTAGACACCCCCACAGACCCCCCGATGACAGGGCTGTCATAATTTCAAATCGGATAGCCAAAGTTAGTCAATGATAGCCAATGATAGCCAAACTATAGAGTATCATTGACTAACTTTGGCTATCCGATTTGAAATTATGACAGCCCTGTCATCGGGGGGTCTGTGGGGGTGTCTAGGGGTCACAACAATTAAATTTTGCCGATTTCATCGCCGGTGGGGGTCCCCTTCGTCGACCCCCCCAAGTTTCAGTAGACAGGGAAAGCAGTCTGCTCTTTTATGTGTATAGGGGGTAACATGTATAGCAGGTTTCGCAGTCCCGTGTATGCTAACTGACACAAATATTGTGGGTATGTATCTATGTGTGGTGAGTGGCATATGTTGCCTTCCGCAAGGTATTTTGTGTGGGGGGTAGTATTGTCAGCAGGCTTTTTTGTCCTATGTGTTGTGGGTGCCCTAGTCCCCCTGTTTCTTGGTTCTGGGTCTTGTGGGTGGTATACACAACAGGCTTGTTGGCTCAATGTGTTGTAAATAGCATAAACAGCAGGTTCCTCTATGTTATATGTATCGTGGGGTACTAGCGACAGTTTGTTCTGCCCTGTGAGTTGTGAGTTGCACAAGCATAACTCTGGTCTGTTCTGTGTATAGTAAGAAGTATGAGCAGCAGGCCGCTCAGTCCCGTGTTTGGTACATGGTATAAGCAGCTTGCCTCTCGGCTTTGTGTGGTGCAAGTGGCAGGTACAGTCGGCCCTTAGGACCTGTGTGTAATGAGTGGCATTTGCTTCAGTCCTCACCCTCCTGTGTATAGTAGGTAAATCAAGCGGTGAAAGGGTGCCATTGCCACCAGAGAACTTTTTTCTGTGCCCGTCATAGTGGGTGGCATAGTGGGTGGCATAGTGGGACAGTCTCATTATTCTGCGTCTCATGTGTGACATGTGCAGTCTTTCATTCAGTGCACTGGGTTGTGGGAGACTGTTTGTTGTGAGAGAGACCGACGGCAGCAAGGCAACACTAACATTAGTGAGCTTGTTTTCAAATGCAGTGAGTGGGCAGCACTGATCTGTTGTGGAATTGATCTGCCCTGTGAGTTGTGAGTTGCACAAGCATAACTCTGCTCTGTTCTGTGTATGGTAAGAAGTATGAGCAGCAGGCCGCTCGGTCCCGTGTTTGGTACATGGTATAAGCAGCTTACCTCTCGTCTTTGTGTAGTGCCTTGTGAGTTGTGAGTTGCACAAGCATAACTCTGCTCTGTTCTGTGTATGGTAAGAAGTATGAGCAGCAGGCCGCTCGGTCCCGTGTTTGGTACATGGTATAAGCAGCTTACCTCTCGTCTTTGTGTGGTGCCTTGTGAGTTGTGGGTTGCACAAGCATAACTCTGCTCTGTTCTGTGTATAAGAAGTATGAGCAGCAGGCCGCTCGGTCCCGTGTTTGGTACATGGTATAAGCAGCTTGCCTCTCGGCTTTGTGTGGTGCCCTGTGAGTTGTGAGTTGCACAAGCATAACTCTGCTCTGTTCTGTGTATGGTAAGAAGTATGAGCAGCAGGCCGCTCGGTCCCGTGTTTGGTACATGGTATAAGCAGCTTGCCTCTCGGCTTTGTGTGGTGCCCTGTGAGTTGTGAGTTGCGCAAACATAACTCTGTTCTGTTCTGTGTATGGTAAAAAGTATGAGCAGCAAACCGTTCGGTCCCGTGTTTGGTGCATGGTATAAGCAGCTTGCCTCTCAGCTTTGTGTGGTGCCCTGTGAGTTGTGAGTTGCACAAGCATAACTCTGCTCTGTTCTGTGTATGGTGAGAAGTATGAGCAGCAGGCCGCTCGGTCCCGTGTTTGGTACATGGTATAAGCAGCTTGCCTCTCGGCTTTGTGTGGCGCCCTGTGAGTTGTGAGTTGCACAAGCATAACTCTGCTCTGTTCTGTGTATGGTAAGAAGTATGAGCAGCAGGCCGCTCAAGCCCGTGTTTGGTACATGGTATAAGCGACTTGCCTCTCGGCTTTGTGTGGTGCCCTGTGAGTTGTGAGTTGCACAAGCATAACTCTGCTCTGTTCTGTGTATGGTAAGAAGTATGAGCAGCAGGCCGCTCGGTCCCGTGTTTGGTACATGGTATAAGCACCTTGCCTCTCGGCTTTGTGTGGTGCCCTGTGAGTTGTGGGTTGCACAAGCATAACTCTGCTCTGTTCTGTGTATAGTAAGAAGTATGAGAAGCAGGCCGCTCGGTCCCGTGTTTGGTACATGGTATAAGCAGCTTGCCTCTCGGCTTTGTGTGGTGCCCTGTGAGTTGTGAGTTGCACAAGCATAACTCTGCTCTGTTCTGTGTATGGTAAGAAGTATGAGCAGCAGGCCGCTCGGTCCCGTGTTTGGTACATGGTATAAGCAGCTTGCCTCTCGGCTTTGTGTGGTGCCCTGTGAGTTGTGAGTTGCACAAGCATAACTCTGCTCTGTTCTGTGTATGGTAAGAAGTATGAGCAGCAGGCCGCTCGGTCCCGTGTTTGGTACATGGTATAAGCAGCTTGCCTCTCGGCTTTGTGTGGTGCCCTGTGAGTTGTGAGTTGCACAAGCATAACTCTGCTCTATTCTGCAGGTACTGGGTACAGACAGCCCTTAAGCCCTGTGTCCGGTGAGTTTGTGACCACCGTTCACTTATGAACTTATGGGAAACAGACAGCAACAGTGTACCAATGACACTAGCAGACTTATTTTTAGAAAAGGTTGGAAGGCAGCAAGATGTCGATTCAATTCTGTTGCCCTCCGGTAGTTGTGACCACCGTTCACTTGGAGGCTCGTGAGGAACAGTCAGCACCGGTGTGCCAATGCCACTAGTGAGTTTATTTCTTGAATCGGCAAGTAAACAGCAAGGTGTCGATTCAATTCTAAAGCATACCAGAGCTTTTGACCACCGTTCACTTTGGAACTTGTGAGAAGCATACAGCGCTGTACCAATGTCACAAGTGGGCTTGTTTCTCAAGACGGTGTGTAGACAGCAAGATGTCGTTTCAAATCTGGAGTACACCTGGGGTTGCGGTGACCACCGTTCACTTGGGGGCTTGTGAAAAACAAGCAGCAACGGTGCACCAATGACACTAGCAAGCTTGTTTTTAAACTCAGTAAGTAGACTGCTAAGTGTCGGTTCAATTTTGAAGCATACCAGTGGTTGTGACAGCCGTTCACAAGGGAGCTTGTGTGAGGTATGTGAGTGCTGCAACCGTAAGGGAATGTCCGAGGCTGTAACTTTGTGGTGTGAATTCTGCTTACTTTCAGCTTGCTTCTGACTTTCTATCATAGCCGCTCTCTCTTGTGTTCTTTTCCTATTGAGATCGAGGTAGCTTACACACAACGGGTCAGGTCTTTGGGGTAAGATTATTAGAGAGAAGTAAAAACCTCTTCTTCTTCGGCTGGCTCTTCTGCTTCTTCCTCCCCCGTCAGTTCCACCTCCTGTTTCACCCAATCGCAAACAAACAGCTGTTCGCCCCTTTTGTTCCCGTGGCTTTTTACTAGTGAAAGCTTCGTGTTTCGCGTGTATCTGTTTAGGCCAGGATGCGTTTTTCAATTTTCCCCGCTCTGTTATTTCCGATCGTGAAAACAAAACTTCCCTGAACGTCAGTTCGCAGTGTCGCTTGAGTTGTAATGTCGGGTGCTTGGTGCGCTTTAATGTCTTGCGACCTGTACTCTCTTGCTCCTTTAATTCTGTACTCTTTCTCTCCTTCCTATTTAATGCTCATGTGATGTCTGTCCCGGTCCGAGACCCGTTTCTGGTGAACGTGAGTAGATCTTTTTTGTTAGCCTTGAGTTCCAATCTAACCGTGGTGCACCCGAGATGTTGTGCGTTAGGCGTCTGTTTTCCCCGCTCTGTTATTTCCGATCGTGAAACCAAAACTTCCCTGAGCGTCAATCCGCGGTATCGCTTGCGTTGTAATGTCGTGTGCTTGATGCGCTTTAATGTCTTGCGACCTGTACTCTCTTGCTCCTTTAATTCTGTACTCTTTCTCTCCTTTCTATTTAATGCTACTGTGATGTCTGTCCCAGTCCGAGACTCGTTTCTGATGAAAGTGAGTAGATCTTTTTCGTTAGCCTTGACTTCCAATCTAACCGTGGTGCACCCGAGATGCTGTGCGTTAGGCGTCTGTTTTCCGCTTTCTCTTTTGATGTTCTTTTTTCTCCATAGGGCTTTACTGAGTCTGCAAAATTGGAACTGGCCAAACTCACCTGAGCCCAGGCGAAGTTCTCGTAAAAGTTCACATAGTATCGCTTCTTCGCCAGGATCTCCAGGAGGGCGACGTAGTGCTTGGTGCCCACTCCTGGCGTAACACCAATTTTCCGTGGGAGTTTCGGGTAATGAAGTTTTCTTTTCCAACACAGGTATAACAAAAAAGACCAGTAAGATTTTAAGAAGCAACCTGAGCTTTGCTATTCCGCCTATTGCTGCAATCTTTTTCTCAGCACACCTTCGCTATGTTTCATACCTTGTTCTTCAAGAGTCGCCAAGTACTCTTCTGCTTGCCGATCGTCGCCATATTTAAAGCCAATCTTCCCTCCAGCCCACACTCCATACGTGAATCCCTTTGTCGCCACCCAGGTGAGGTATTCGTACGCGGTTTCGTTTGTGGTAATTTCGGCAAACGAGAGCGAGCTGTCGTTCTCTTCGTTGATTTTTTCCAGCAGGCTCTCAAAAAACAGCTCGTACTGCCCTCGAAGATGCGGGTCCATATACTCAGATGCCAACGCGCTCTCTATTTTCGCTGCCAATTCTTTAGTGTTGATCCAATCAGCGTGCGTTATCGTTTCAGCCATATCTGTTTCAGGGAGACATACAACGGAATTAGCGACTTTAATGTTTTTGTTAGTTTTGCTCTTTTTTTGGTGTGAGACTAGCGCTGCCGTCCAAGCACCCCAAAGGGGTGCTTTTCCGGCAGTGCTTTAGATTATTGTTCAAGTATTTTTCGCCTTCACTGCCTGCGGCTTTCGCCGCAGGCTAACAGGGTGCATATAACAACAGCAAACCGGAAAAGTTCGGGTAAAATACCTCAAAGGTATTCTCTCTACTTTTCTTCTACAAAAAAAAAATCAACAAAAAATGTAAACCCTAAGCGGGTTTCCGCAGGTCAAACTTGGAATTCAGGTAGCGTTCGGAGGCTTAATGTACGAAACCAGCCCTGCACGTTTGTCAAAGTTCCTATAATGTGATACACTGCAGCGACCTTTCAATAGATGTCCACAGCCCTGAAAAACACAACACACAAGCGTGAAGTCGTGTACGACTAGTCGGGGTGACGTTTCCAAAAGTTGAACTCGGTTCTAGATAGACGGATGGAATCTCCCCGCTCCACTCAACGATCATGGCCACTGGGTCTATGTCCAAACCATGTGCATACGATGGCAGAGTTCACCTAAAAATTGTGGAGCGCATGACTTCGGGAAAAGCGAAGCCCTACCCTGCGTGTCCCCACGCGGCGTTGATCAGGCAGTCGCTGAGGGACGGAGGGTTGGCTTGACGATCCGTGTGCAGGAAGCTGCGTTCAGAGAGTCGCGCCTTGAATTTAGTCACGGAAATTAGGCAAGTTTCACAATACCGATGGAGAACGACGTATCCAATCTTTCCAATCTTCCAATGCAACGTGCAGGTTTGGGCTTGTGGAACGCTCTGCGCGGGGATGTAATAGGATCGTGCCGGGTTAACCTTAATAGCCGCCGCGAAACCCGTAACGATATTGTGTGTACAATACGAACTTCATGGGAACACTTGAAGGGCGAAGTAATACTTCTGTCCAGCCAGCCTTTCTGCAACGTTCTGCAACGGTCTACACGGTCTACGGTGTTCACTGCGTCCGGCAACGGTGTTGCGTGTTCTGCAGTCAACAATGACACTCTCTCGGATAGACTTGTTGTGATTATTCGTTCACGTGGTGTACGGTGTACGCGCTGTACTCCACTGTATGACACCGGTCCCAAAATTCCTAATCGCAGACGATTCCCATTAATGAGATTTGGGACCGGCCGGTCCCAAACGAGGACATTTCTTAGAAAAACGTCTAGTTTGGTTCGTCCTTTTTTTGTTTTTTTCTCAATTATTTCATGCGGTTTCCGGCACTTTCTTTCATCTTCATCTTCATCTGACGTGAGGTCGTGAGCTCGTGACTCGTGAGGTATGATTTACATCTCACCATCACCAGTACATTACTCTGGGACTGGCTGAGACCAGAGCCTCCGGACGCGACTTTTTCACTTTATGTTTCTGTGTCACTAGAGCTCTGTGACGGTCTAGAGCACTTAACGTTAAGCTCTGGTCGAATATATTTTTGGGGGGCCGCTGCCGCCCGCGCCCGCCTGCGCCTGTAGCTGTGTATTCTCGTGTGTCACTGAGACACAACTCTACAGTGTGAGTGTCACACCGACACCCATCCGCGCCGGCGCGGCGTGGGCGCGGGATGGCGGGAGAGCGAAATACTGTTGTACACATGTACAGTACAGTAGAGGTCACATATGTTCATGTTGATATCCTTGATACTAGGGCTCTACTTGTTATTACCGTTCAGCGTTCGCATTGTTCGTTGCACGTTCTTGAAACTATTGTGATCGAACGCAACGGAAGGGGTGCAGGTTGTTAAACGCGACGCACGAGCTGCGGCTCAGCAGGAGAGTGTTCCTTGAAGTGAATTGTAGCCTCCTCATCGTCTTGCTGATATAATTTGCCATACTAACAACATGCCCGCTGACGAGAACACATCCCCTTGCGGGTTGGGGTATCAAGAGACCGACGTCAACCGAAAAGCGTGTCTGCATCAGGTGGGTTGAATCCGGCAGGGCTAGTATCACTTACTATTGGTGGAAACTGACGCTGTTTTTCCTATGCAGGAGATAAGTAGAGGGGAACTTTCTAGAAGTCCTCTTGGTGTGGTCGACACAAACGCAAACATCGCAGATAAACTCACAAATTCACCTGTACCCTCCTGCTTGGATCCTTCATTGGATCAACGACCATCAGGTGAGAATGTGAGGAGACTCAATTATTTCCTTTTCTCTGTGGAAAAGGATGTGACTTTGTTTCAGCTGTTCATTGTCACAGAATCGAAGGCATATTGCGACATTTATGCAGACCTGATATTGTGGCGCGTCCCTTCGAGGACGGGAACTGTTTTCGCTGGGTTGTTGTATTTACTTGGGACTGCGCGCTGCACCCCAGAGGTCAGTTACAACTTCTCGCGACTTCAGTGTAGTCTCCCGTACCCTTTTAACGACCTTTACTTTTGGTTTTTGTGTTGACGAATAACGACGTGCCCTTCTTTTGGTGACACCAGAAGTCCTTACGGCGAGAAGTTACTCATTGTGTATTTTCTGTCGCAGAACGTCAATCCACTCTCACTTTTTTGTAACGGATTGCTTTGTCATCTCGTATGGCGATATTTGAAATCCTCGTTTACTCCGACGCCGTCCCCGTACACCGGGTACCATATTACTGAGGACGAGGGCCGGCAAATGGGACTGTGGATTGCGGAAAAGCTGAACCTTTTTCTTGGTGTGCATCGTTATTTTTTCTCCGGGGAAGACGTCGAGCTCACGATCAAGGTCGCGTGTGGTCTATTTGCGTTCGCAAAGTTAGGCAACTATATCAGCGCGTGGATGATTCTCACAAGCTCTATCATATGTCTCTTTACAGTTCCTTTCGGCTACATAACAAACAAGCCGCAAATTGATGCTCTAGGTGCGTTGTACATCATATACTCTTTGTCAGAGTGAAGTTGTCAGGCCCATACATACTATAAAGGCGACGATTAATCTGTGCTTTTGCATCATAGTGTGGGAATATGGGCGTCTTGAGGCGCGCGTGGACCCGACCGAACTTAATCACAATCATGTTTATGATTCATTCAGCAGCTGAACCCGTGCTTGACCTTCTCCCCGTGTATTCACCCGCAGTTCTTCACTACAAGGCCGAGGTTATAGGACGCTGGACGGGCCTACCGCTCAAGCAGCAACGGCTTATAACGGCAGCGGGTGCTGCCTTGCTGCTCGCGATGACCGATGTGCTCACCCGCCTTTTCCTCTTCTTCCTCGTCGTCGCAATGTTCCAACTCAAGAGAGCAGACCAAGCCAAGGTGCATATACTCACTTATTTTCGTACCTATCACAGTAGGCTTCAATATCTGCACAACGAGGTTTAGGTCGCTCGAAGACTGACTAGAGCAACCGCTCTGTGGGACGTTCAGATGCAATTTGCTGTGGAGGCGGTGAAGAAGACTGCCAAGGCTGCCAAAAAGCGTCTCAGCATAGGTGCAACCGACCTTGCTGCCAGCCTACGCAACTCCACTCCACGAAAAGCTCGATGAGTATGATGATGAGATTTTGTCCGGAAGCGGTAGCGCCACTAGTTCTCAAACACATTTCAGCAAATAACTTTCGTAAAGGTTGTGTGGAGTACTAAAAGTTAGGGAAGTATTTCAAGTGAGAGATCTTATCACGACTACTGATTTCACTTCAACATTCAACAAACGATTTTTTTACCCGCGTTGGTGGGCCTCTGTAACGCCTGAAACATTGTCTGTTTCTGCTAAGTAACGAGCTAAAGTCGCATAAGTTTTCCATATATCTCGTCGAAGGTTGTTGCTGCACGCTGGGTGAGAAGGGTACAAACGACTTCGCGCAACAATTGCTTGAGCAATGCACCTTCAACCAAATGTGTTCAGGCTCCCCATGTTGTCGAGGTAATTCTGTACGGCGCCCAGCCCAAGGGGACCTGCATCAGTAGCCTGAATGCGTCCGTGCGACTGCACTTGTCTCCTTTCGCTTGGGGTTTACGCATATTCTCTACTATCTATGAAACTCGGAATACTGATTGCTAACAACCCAACACACGGCTGATAACACCGTATCTATGCGCCTTTATGGCGGTTCGGTGGGACCGTCATATAACGAAAATGCCAAGCACATGTAGTTTGTACACGAAGGTTATCAAGAAGAGCTAACGGATAGATCCGCTTCAAGACCTGTTTCTGAGAGGGATGCACTTGGGGGCAAAACCTGCAAGAATTCTTCTCCAAAGTCGTGACACCGTGCGCCTGATCTTTGAGTCGCACTTGTTGAGCGTTTTTCCTGCATGACAAGCCGTTCGAAATCAGCCTTCGTCATAACTTTCTCAAGTCGCAGCACTCGTATTGGAACAGTCATATGACGTTTTACCTCGTGTGTGGTGCTTTGTGCGCAATTTGAATTTCCTAATAAATCGAGCTTGCATTCTCCCTGCTATTGACAACCACCAAGAGCTTAGAGCGTTTTTGTCACAAAACGACTCACGTGTTGTGTGGTTTCCTTTTCACCTGACGGACGGTTTTCCCCGGGGCCGATAGTGTCCACCAAGTCTTTGGCAAGCACGGCGATGTGTTTTCCAGAACCAACTCCTGACCCAAATACCTGGTTATCGTGACTTATCACAGTATCGAACAAAGGCCACAGATGGCCGTTTAAAGGTGGAAGTGAGGGTGAGTAAAGCTCTGCTATCTGCTACATCAGACCACAGTCATTTCGTAGTATTGAAGGCTTGAAACAACTTAGGTCTTAGCTTACGAACACAATCGTCGTGCTTAATACTTTTCATGGAAATAACGTAGAGGTTGCATAAACGTAGCGGTGAAGGCTGGCTTTGTCTCGACGAGAGACTTTAAATACGTGTATAACTATCGGTGGCATTTTCACCTCGATTCTGGAGCGCATTTGCGGGGTGTCCACCGTCTGATCAGCCCACACCGCAGCTTACTTCGACTAGTACCTAACTTGTGAAGAATTTCGGCATATTGGCCCAATGGGAAACATAACGCGTTTGCGTCGTTTTCCGAGAGATACCCTGCATATTTCAGACAGACTAAAATAAAGCTCTCATAAAGAACTTAGACAGTGAGGGAGGCTCAACGGATTTACCGGGTGGAGGCCAAGCACGAAACCACCAGCATCAAATTGATTGATCAGGTGCCGCAAGGCTGCGGCAGGGAAACGTTGCTGACGAACACACAGCACGCGTTGTCCCTGATCAAGAAACACAACCTTCAATCAACTAGATATCTTGTCGCGAAACCCTAAAAGAGTTCGATTCGCTCTGATAAAGTTTGAGGGGGCGGTTCTTTCGCTGCGAGTTGCCAAAAGAACACGTGAACAACCTCTGCCAAATTTAAATAGTGGTTCGACACAGCAAGCGCCAAGTTTTGTTGGCAAGCGTAGACGGCAACTATTCTCTTGTAAGGTTCAATTTTCGCTGCGAAAACCCACGGGCTCAGCAGCTTCATATTTGTTGAGAAACGTGTATTCAGAATTTTGAGAGGGAATCAAAGACTGAGCATGCAGACTGGGGCAGCTCAAGCATTCAAACACTGACTAGCTGCGTGTGCTATCGCT
Organism: Cymbomonas tetramitiformis; assembly: GCA_001247695.2. Classification (NCBI taxonomy): domain Eukaryota; kingdom Viridiplantae; phylum Chlorophyta; class Pyramimonadophyceae; order Pyramimonadales; family Pyramimonadaceae; genus Cymbomonas; species Cymbomonas tetramitiformis. The sequence continues at coordinate 48,161 of LGRX02012919.1, forward strand.
CGGAAGTGTTATAGTTGTGCGTGCACAGCAGCACGACTTCGTCACGCTTCCTTTGGAACGGCTTTGAAAATCGACCCCCTATCCCTACAACAGGGCTCTAGAAATCGCAGTTTCCTATATCCCTGTTTTTGAGAAAAACATTTTGTCCTGGTTACGTTATGCGTATCGGAACCGTAATATTGTACTAGAGCTCCACCGTGACGGTGTGGAAGCAAACGAGAGCTCTCTTGTCTCTATCAATTCGTTTCCAACCAAGCTGGAAGCTATATAAACCCTAATGTGATGCAGATGACCTGTTGGATCTTGGATACCGAATTACCGATCGTGATAACATAACACTGATCATGATCTCCAATGCTCATACCACGATCGACGATGGTCAATTTTGGTCATGCTCGATGCTGCTGCTGCGTGCTGATGCTGCTGCCGATGTTTCATGTTAGTAGAGACGCCACTCGAAAAATCGAAGTCGTTCGATTGTGAATTTTAGGGTATCAAAATGACCGTTAGATCACCCTGATGAAGAATATATATATAAATATAACACTTATATGTGATTTCGAGTGGAAGATCGCCATTTCCACTGATTTGCACCCCTATTTTGACCCTCGATTTGGACGTTTCGGCCCAGTGTTAACGCGGGGCTTTTTACTTTTTGTTTTTTTCAAAGTTTTGCGGTGTTAAGGTTGCATGTGCAATTTTTTATTACATGTTCGATTCTATCGGATCTCATCGGGCTCCGGCTCAAAATTTCCGCTTTCAGGGCAAAACTGGATTTGTCATGAACCATCCCCGGTATCTCATTGGTCACAATCTGAAATTGGAAGCTCCTGAGCTCTCGATTTCGCGTATGTGTCCCGGAACTCGAGAGCTGCACCGCGGTGCGTTGTTGTTTCAACGCAAAGCAGCTTAAGGCTCGTGGAATCAGTTTTTCAGCGGGTTTCGCTTGCAGCCCCGCCCAGCTTGCATACGCAGTGCCCTTAAATTTATTCAAACGACCATGCACACATTAGATATATGCTATGATGGGTTGGTATTGCGCATCCGAAGTCATGCGCTTCCAATCGGAGGAGCGCCAAAGAAATTCGAAGATGCCGCCTCGAGGTGCTTCGAATTGTTCCGCGGGGTGAGCGGGATGCTTAAAAACAGCAATATTGCGAGGTCACTTCAGCGTGTAAACGCTCAAATAACCTTCCTAGGTCACGTCTGTAAAGATTTCTAACTTTACAGACACGATCCCGCTCAAATGCGAATGAAAGAGTCACTCGCCAGTGGCGCCGCCCCGAAGGAGGCCTTGGGGGCGGTGAGGCACCCATGCGTGATTGCAAGGCGTCACTAACTGAGTTTTGGGCCTACGGGTGTAAAACCTTGTTAGAAATGAACCCAAGGTCACCCCCAATGGGTGGCAACCTCGTGCGGGCTGTTGCGAGTGATAGGATGACCGCAAACGTGTCACAACTATGAACACGCTTAGAAGGGGTCCCTCGGGCACCCCTGAAAGGCCTGTCACACCCCCCATATTTAGTCACGCTACCGCAGGCCATGTCAGACCCCACCGCATTTGCCCCCATCGCGCCCGTCTCAGCCGACAGCAAACGCCCCAACCATGACCCTTTTTTTTTCAGTAATTGTCATTCCCCCCTTCAGTCACGGTCCTACCCCAGTTCATTGTCCGCTCGAGCGCCCGGAGCATATCACGTTCACCCTCCAGCTCAGATCTCCCTCCTAGTTTGAATCATGCACAACGCCTCGCCAGGCGCTACATCGACGTCGCCGCGACCAACCCGTGCCGATCCGAGAGCACCGCAGAGCGTCAAGCACGACATCACGCGAAGTGACATCACGACACGACCACACATGACGTCTCGGCAATGCATGACAGGGCAAACGCAAGCGCGCGTTGACACCAAACGCCGCTGTCACTGGGAACCAATGGTCACAGGGCATCCGAAACGACAATGGCATTCACGGACTTTCACTATGCTCGCTTGAGTATTTAGCTAGCTCTGCTTTCGAAAAGTTAGATCCGAACCTTTCAAAACCATTCCGCGGTATAGTGATATTTGCCTCTTGTGGCCTAGTATTAAATGTGATATTTGCATACATATACTTTGAATCCACACGAGAGCTTTGTCACTAGCAGTTTGTAAGAGTCTGGTTCGGATCCCCAGAGTGCCGTCACGCCACTCTGACGTATGTGCGAAGTCGTGACGTTGTGCTTGTTTTATCTATGAATTGCCCCCTGTGTTGCTCGTTTGCCTTTCCGCTTTTCATGCTTCCATCTGAGCCTGAATTTACAGTCTGCGAGTGCAAGTTAGGCCCGCGCCCGTTTTGCGAATCCACGCGAGCCGGCGCGGCAGAAGCGCGTTGCCGCCTGGCATGTTTTACGTGGCATAGCAGTAGAAACGCATGTCACCGTTCCGCAGCGCTGTCGCGATTATGAACAGCGCTGTGTCGTGGCGGGTGTCAGGGTGGCCAGGCTGCTGAGGTTTCGGGTGTGAGGTTTCAATGGAAGGTGAAAGGTTCAGGAAACAGGGCAAAATCGTGGAAAAGGCCCTATTCTGGGAGTTTCGAACGTGCACGGGGCTGGTGAGCATCCCCAAAGGTCCTGACGGGCAGCCTGACGAGAAGGTGCCGGGTCAGAGTGGAGTTCTAAAGGGGAAGGCGAAAAGGGGCAACTCCGGCTCGGGAACCACGCAACGAAGACCAAACGGACTGCTGGGCTCGACTTCGAAAAGGACACCAAGGTCCAGCAGCCGGCAGAGACCAAATTCACAGCTCGCTCGGGCTGGCTGAAAAGGTTGAATTCAGCCCCCGAGTTGGGCCAACCAGCCCGAGTGGGAATGCCCAAAGCAGGTAGCGGCAGTCGGCGCTGAATTCACGGGGTCGGCTCAGGCCACAACAGCGGAAGAACGCAGTTGGATAAGGTTTGAGAATTCATGGTGTCCAGGCAGAGATAGAGTGTGGTGAATCCACTCGGCAGTCATACAGCCGGAACGCGCGTGAATGCACACTTGAAAACGGTCAAAACGGGGTGCGGAAAGAGGAGCCGTTGACTCTCTGGAGTCTGAAAAGTCGCCTGAGGTGTTGAGCGGTGACGTCGTCTGAAGTGGCCGAGCTTAGCCGAGCGTGCTGACTTTCCGAGCTTGTGCTGAATTCGGGTTTTTAAAACGGAAAGCCGCTGGCCGTCTCGGCGTCGCCGTGCACCTTCTCAACACTCTTAGGGTGGGAATTCACGGGAGTGCGAACTGTCGCGCCTCACCTGAGAATTCCCTCGGGAACTTGGTAAAGAAAAGTAGTCGTAAACGACGAAGACGATGTCTTCGTGCGGACACGTAGAAGAAAGCAGCAGCGGCGTTAGTGAATGAGGCTAAGGCTGAGCTGCGGCACGCACACATACCGCAAACGCACGCACGCACGCATGAATTCAGGGTACACTTTTGCGCGCCTGTTTATTGTCGTGAGGTGAATTCAGAGGTACTCCAGGCTCCTTAGGTGCATAGCGGGCCCCTGCACGACTGTCCGCTCCTTGCAAGAAAACACGGAAAGCGTTCACCTAGCACACGGTGCCTCGGGCTTACCTCAACTGCGCGGAGCTGCGGCCTTTAGTGTTGCGGATTCGCCTTCCGTTATGCGAGTGTGGATCTACGCCTAGCCGGTGTGGCCGCGCGAGCGGGGTTGCGAGTTCGGGGGCACTGAATTCAGGCTATGCGCTACGTGCGGAGCGTGTATCAGACAAACTGTCCCTGACTGATTCAAACAGGCGCTTAGTGCGTGGGGATTTGCGAAGTCGCTGTAAATTCAGCGAGGAAATATATATTCGATACAAATTTACGCAAGGCCAAGATGATTTTGAAAGGTTCAGAGTTATCTGCAGAATGTTTTGAAACCGTCTCTATTCTCTTTAAGAGCTCTTTTCCTACAGCTGCAGCTAGGCGTTTTGTGTCTTCTCGGTTCGCGATGTTTCGCCTTCTCCAATCAGCGATCTACTTCCTCATTTGAACTGTCGCCAAACACTAGAACAAGGTATTCGCTTAAGTTTTCTTAAGTTTGCTTAACTTTTCTTAAGTTTTCTTATCTTTTCTTAAGTCCATGAAAATTATACCGCGTGTCATGTTTTATACAATTCGGTCATCAGCTGGCCTTCAGAATGCCCGTGGATGTATCAACGAGGACGCGAGCGAGTACGTCAGAGCAAAAGATAAGAAAAGTCGAGTGAAAACCGTGTCCTGGTGGGTGGCGGGGGACTCGAATAATTATACACAAGAAAACTTAAGCCAAAACCGTGCTCTGGTGACTGAAGAAAATATAAATTGGGTGGCGGGGGACTGGAAGCAATTATACACAAGAAAATGTCCGCCTGGATCTCCCCCTGCTGTACACCTACATGTAGTCAACACCCTCGCGACGACTTGTGTCACGAGAATTTGAAAAAACCTCACCCGACCGCGACCGTCAAGCTCTGACGAAGCGAAGGGGAATAAGCGAAGGGAATTTCGCGGAGAGTCGAATATAAAACTGGACTTGTGAGCGGGCGTGTCTCCTCTCCACGGTACAGTCGAGTGAAAGAGAGAAATTACAGGCGTGAGATATCCACTTGAAACCTGAGTGTATAGTGATAACGGGTTACCTTCCCTATTCTCATATCTGTGCTGTCTCCGTCAAGTTGTGCGCTACTTTGGTGCTCTCGACTGATCGGGGGACTCTGTCTTGTTGACTGGCAACATTGTAGTGAACTCCGCCAAAACACTTTGCGACCGCTCCCAAGACGTGCAAATATCACAAAAGCGCCTAAATCTTGGGTGAACCTTCGGCACTGAAGGAAGCATCCTCTGAACTTTCTGTGTTCCTGGACGCGTGAAACGGCCTGCTTATTTCACACTTTTCCAAACAATTCACAGAGAGAACAGGGCGCACGGCACGAGAGCCGCAGTGAATGCCCAATTGCAAAGTGCTGTTTTGTTCTGCTGGAACGGTATCACCTAACAGGGTGCCGAACCTCTTCGTTGAATATATTTAAAAAACTTGCCCTCCAATGCCACACCCACATCTCAAACCCAAAATCCCTCACAACACCCCACTCTCAACCACAGCAGAGATACACCGCCATTTCAGCACCCAGCAATACCCCAACGCCCCGCCAGCCCTTACATTGCCGCCCCTCGTTCATAATCGCGACAAACGGGCCAAAATGACAATTTTTTTATTTCTTTTTGCAACATTTGACTCAGAGGTTCAAACTGACTTTTGCAAACTTCTATCGCATCACACGGTAATGAATAATAATTATCCATGTCCGCTGAATGCCCTTGCAAAAAAACTCAGTTAGTGACGAGACACATAGCCACCTTTTTTCAGCCCTCGGGAACTTCGGAATTTCCAGTTGCAAGAGAAAACATGAGATCTGAAAATTCGGGACACTTTTTCCAGTGGCAAAACGTCCAAATCGGGATCGATCGCGCGATGGCGTCTCTAATGTTAATCGGAAGATCGGTCATCCGGTCCGACTCTCGTCTGACAAGTGTAAAGGATTTTCATACAAAATAAAATGTCTTCGCGTATGAACATGAACAGTTTGTTTGGGTCAATCAAACACATTTGTCGTGTGATGAGCTGATGACTGAGCTTAAGGGGAATGTCGAAAATCCATGCATAGGATATGAGGATTGCCACCTTGAGCCACACATTTGAAGTCTATTCGTCCGAGACAACTGCAGGAGAGAAGTGCACCCGTTGGCTGAACTTGAAGACCAATGCGAATGTCAAGACACGTCTGCGTCAGGACCTGAAGTGGCCCGATTTCAAAAGCACGCTTTTTTCTATCGAGGTTTCTTTGACAGCGTTTTTGGAAAACAGCTCCTCCAACACTCCCGACGTTCACCAGTTAAATATCGACAAGCAAACAGAAGCAGGGACCCTTTGTACTTTAGCGGCTTGTGGTATTTTCGTGGCCACCTATTCATTCCTCCAAGCGCATTCAAGACATAAGAGCTGAGGACAATATGGGACCACCTCAACATGGCGGTTTGATGAGCACATCGTCAAAGTCGTTCGGCTTTGGCCCCTTCAGACATCTGATAGCTCGGTTAAGATATTCTTCGAGGCTACGCCAGGAAATCTTTGTTTTTGGTTTCCTGATAATATGCGCGTTTACGCTATCGGCTATGCCCAATCTTCTCGTCAAGTACAGCAAAAATTCTCGGTACAAGTTCATTGCTATTTGCTAACCTGGATGTTTCTCCACCGTGCACATACTTTGACAACTGAGTTACCCATTTCGTCCCCCATTTCCTTTTCTGCACGTACACGATATGATGAACGCAAGCCTCCCCCAGATCCTGTCCTCCCCGCGAACCTGATGTTTCGAATGGTCGCGCAGATCTGCAGAGGCCGTGGTCAAACCGATCGCGCCAATGGCAAGCACGTCTTCTAGGGCATCCCCTCGAACCACAGGTACCAGGAGCTCAGCGAGCCCAGGGGTGCCGCAGAAACCAGCAAGTGCAACCAGGTCAAGAGCACATCTGCGCCCCGCTGTAAGATTGATCTGTTCATTGTCTTGTCCTGCGCTCTGCAACAGGTGCACGTGTGAGCCTACGCAACGTCTTTGTGAAAACCATGGGCGTTTACGTGCGATGTGACCGTCGAGTCGCCTCGCGCACCTCGAGGTTTGACGCACGAGTACTGACTTCTCCAGAAAGCTTTGCATGGAAGCTGCACAGAACCGCTGGTGGCACAAGCAATCGCACGACAGCCAGAAGCTCCACCAAGAAACCGCCGCGTCCTCTTACCCCAACGACGCCCGTGGAGGAGCTCCCGCCCCTTGAAGGTGATTCTTCGCGCTGCGTCGTGTCACGTTTTGCCCTCTCCACTTGCGCCGACTACCGCGCCGCCCCTTGAAGGTGATTCTTCGCGCTGCGTCGTGTCGCGTTGTGCCCTCTCCACTTGCGCCGACTGCCGCGCCGCCTCCCTTTCCTTCGCCTATCCTTCCTTCACTGGGGCTTGCGACCTTGCTCTCTTCACTCCCAAGTGGTCTTTAGTCCCTCCGTCCCTCTGGCGTTTGGGCGACTCCAGTTCCTTCTTGGATTCAATTCCCTCTTGTGCACGGATTTCGATGGAAAACTTCACGGCTGCCTTTGCCTTGCACGATTCACTTGGGTCCAATACCGTCCGGAATTCAGCTGAGCACCGCCTGTTGCGTCATCGGCGCCGGACCTGCAGGCAACCCGCGTGAGCTACCGGAGCCCATGAAGCTGGAGGACCTCTTCGTCTACAAAACGAACGCAAAGCCACAAGGCTTCAAAGACCTTCGCCTCGCGCATCTGCCCCCGAACAAGTGCAGTCCTCCCTCAACTCACTGCCCAGCGGCCGCGCTCGCACCATCGACTCACCGCGCAACGGCCGCGCTCGCACCATCGACTCACCGCAAAACGGCCACACTCGCGCCATCGACTCTCCGTGTTCCAGCTCAATGTGTACCAGCAGGAGATGCACCGTCGATACGCCGTGTACCACCAACTGTATCCCAGAAGCCACCTCACCCAGCGCAGTGATCGCTCGTGCCAGCGCCTCGCTTGCCCACCGCGCCGTGTACGCACCAGATGAGCCGCGGAGTGTGGCGCCAGGGCGGCCATCCTGAAGCGCTTTAAGAGCTTGTCTTGCGCCGTGGTCGGCAGCTCCGGCAACGTGCTCGAGGCCGCACCAGGCGCTGCCATCATGAAGAACGACGTGGTGGAGACTCTTTCCCAGCGCCTCGGCCCCAAGCCCCAGCGCCTCGTCCGATCCCGTGGGCGATAAGCGTCGACCGTCCTCGCGAGCCCCGCAGAGCCCTATTGGCTGTAGACACTTTGCGGTAGTGAGCGATGTTACCGGATGCAGTCAAACAGGTTTTAGAGCAAGTAGACTTTGTCACTCGGGGCTGGAGACGGAAAGCTCTTACGTTTTAAAGGATCGCCACTGTTGGAGACTCTAAGGGAAGCTGTAGTCAATGTCAACTTCCAGTGGAGGTCCCTGCGCCACCCCCTGCTGTGATATCATCAAATGGGATCCGACCAGCATGCACCTTCGTAGTGGGATGGCACAGGTGAGCATCTAGTTTGGGGCACTTGCCTCAGAGGGCAGCGTTGTGGCACATTCTTGGAGCGAATTGATGCGCGCGCATTCTTCTTTGTTGCACTGATAGGTGCTCAGAATCAATGCCGCGCCGTCCATTGATTTCGGGAATCACGTCGGCAACCGCACCGACATGCGCCTCCTCAGTCGAAGCTTCACACACAGGTGGGACACGAAGCTTGGGGACTGGTCCTCCCTGACGTGACGCACATTCGCTAAGTGCAGATACAAGCGATTTGATGTACACTGTGTGCATGCCATCCCGACGCCCTCAGCCATACTCCTCGTGAGCAAACAAAGTGTGCTGCACTGTCACTTTTTGGTGAAATATCACGCTGCCCTGTAATGGGCCGTCAGAGGTTGCAGCGTGGACACTGCACAGTGAAATTCCTTACCGAGCCTATTCATACCTTAGGATACTTTGACCCCAGAAACTATGCAGTGTGCGATACAGATTCTCTGTATGGTGGATTGTTCTAAAGTGCTCTTATAGAACTCTGCAAGGCAGGTCACTGTCCCGTCAGTGACATTTCTGATGCTATTGGTATTCCCGTTACCCTTGAGCCTACTGCCCTGTTGTTTTCTTCTGTACTGCTGTCCTACCAAGTCCGAATTCGTCACCGAAACCAGCGAGGACCGAAGGAGATTGTTGACGCAGTGGCAACACAGCACAAAGTAGACAATCGGACAATGCAGAGTATAGAGCGCTCTCCCATGAAAACGTATAGGTCTTGAGAGTGGCGATAGGGCTGCGTCCTTTCCTGCCCCAAACCAGTCCACCCTTGAGCCATGTAATGATCACATCTCCAGCTGGTTCACAGAGGCGCGCTCCCTTTTCTGAAGCGAAGGTGCAATGGCGCGAGCCCACCATCGTGATCGTCCGCCTTGCAGGTACTCCTTACCCGGAGGAAGCGGGGTGACCGATGTGTCCAGCTTGCCGCTGGAATGGGGGAGCACGTTGCTTGTGCACGGGGCACGGGAAGATGAGTACAACGCCCTCGTGGATGCCTTAGGGGTGCTCCCCGCCCCTGCGACCTCCGCGCTCGATGCCGCTCCCCTTTAGTGCGGCAGTCGCGTGGGTGGCGCTCATGGAAGGCCCTCGCCGGGAGCTCCTGAAGCGATGCGGGACGTCCCTGGAACAGGAGAAGTGGCTGCGCAGGGACGTGTCACTGCTTCTGCTTTCTCCGAAGTTCAGCAGCCTAGTCAAGAAGGTTGTGGGCGACTACCGGCGCCGCTTGATGGAGGATGGCTTTGTCCTCGCCACCCGGTTTGCGCCCAACGCGCGCCGCTTGATGGAGGATGGCTTTGTCCTCGCCACCCGGTTTGCGCCCAATGCGCGCCGCTTGATGGAGGATGGCTTTGTCCTTGCCATCCGGTTTGCGCCCAACGCGCGCCGCTTGATGGAGGATGGCTTTGTCCTCGCCACCCGTTTTGCGCCCAACGCGCGCCATTCGCCACGGTTCTAGAGCTGGTTATCAGTAGGCCGTGGGTGAAAACTTGTGCAAACGACTGGGTGGGTTGTGCCAGGGCGGAAGTGCGCGTTCTAGCGTTGCCTTGGTCGGATGTCCAGCACGGAACCGAGCTGGGGGTTGAGCAACGAGGTCAGAGGAACCACAAAGAGGGGGGGGGGGGGGCGTGCTGTCAATATGTGCCCCAATTTCACATCGGAGTGGGTTGCCACAGGGGGGCGACACCATCATCTGGATTCATGGCAGTGTACTTGACCATGCTGGCTTGCCAGTCGCTCACCGCGTACGGGTTTGGGCTGACGAACGCAGCAGGTGCGCAGGGCAGGGTGCCTCGTGTGCAGCACGCAGGGACCGTCCCGGGCAGGGACTTGTTATTTTGCTATTTAGCAACTTTTCCCAGGTTTCGTGCCCGTGCTGAGAAACCCTGTTGGAATGGGCTGGTGGCCCGCAGGGAAGGGGGTCAGGTTTCACTATTGGGATCGGGAGGAGGGCAAGGGGGGCGCACGATTCAAGCCCAAGAGCTCAAACACCCCGCTGGATGTCGAGTACTCCCTGCTGCGCACCCTCGCCGCGAAGCGCTACCTCCGCCTGTGCGCAGGTGACGATGGGGGTCGGAATAACACTGGAGTGATGGGGCAGGCCCCGTAGTATAATGGCAGCCTGGGGCAGCCTGGGGCCTGGGGCGCGCGAGCGACCTGTGCCCGAAAACTCCTGTGGGTTGGCACAGATGACGTGAGAGCGGCTCTTGCTGTGCCAAGAGAATGCCATGGGGACCGTGTTTTGCAGGCCACATGTGCATGCCACGTGGACAGCGCATCACATGCGCGCGCTGCAGGGGAAGCGGCGGGGTGGCAGATGCGCCTTTTGCTGGGGCGTCACATCCGCGCGCTGCAGGGGAAGCGGCAGGGTGGCAGATGCGCCTTTTGCTGGGGCGTCACATCCGCGCGCTGCAGGGGAAGCGGCAGGGTGGCAGATGCGCCTTTTGCTGGGGCGCCAGCAGCACCCAGGCGTCTGGGTGCGCTGCGGCGCCGGAAGCGCGGGGAGCTGCGACGCCGTGCAGGTTGTGGGAGTTGCCACGTGGCAGCACCGTCGGCCCTCCGGGGATCACGCGGCTCTTCCTGGGACGGTGCAGGAGAGCGCGGAGGGGCGCTTGCCGCCAGTCACTGCTTCGCTGCTGAAGGCAGAATGTGGAGTGATGTGCGGGCGGGGGTCGACACTGCAGGAGAGGCGGAGTGCGCGGGCAATGCCCTGGATGACCGACGAGGTATTGGACAAGCCTTCAGCGTGGTTGGCGGCGGGAACTCGCGATGGGGGGATGCGTTTGAAGACCCTGAGGAGTCGGCCGTGCCCGATGACAATGCCTCTGCGGCAGGTGAAGGTATCGACCGGTGGCCTCTGATGCCTGCTCCGCCTCCTGCTGTGGCGCACCTTTGATGTGATTGCATGGGTCTATGATTTGTGTCCACTACCTGCAGCCTCCGTGGCCCAGGGGTATCACGAGTGGCTGCTGGGGGTGCAGGGGATGACTCGTGCGGACGCTGGGGGTGCAGGGGATGACGCGTACGGATGCTTCTGACGGCTGGATGGTTGCCTTGATGTGCCAGAAGAAGAGTTTGATGAAGAAAAGGAAGTGCAGGAAGAGCGCAATGTTGAGGGGGGCGATGATGCACTCTCCAAAGAGGTGCAATAGCGCTGCCTTGTGTGCACTTTATTGTGGATCTGCATTGCGCTGATGGATGGCGCTGAATGCACCTCAATAGCCAGATCTGCGTTCAGGGGCGGCCTGAGAAGGAAATCGTGCGATCCGCGTTCAGGGGCGGCCTGAGAAGGCAGCCGTGAGATCCGCGTTCAGGGGCGGCCTGAGAAGGCAGCGACCAATGCGTGGAGTGCTGCAGCAGAAAACTGAAGATGAGCAAGCGACGGAGGACGAGCTGGAGGACCTGGAAGCGCAGAAGACGGATGAGGGGGAAGGGAAAGAAGAGAATGTGGATGAGGGTTGGGCCTCCTCACTCGAAGAGGAAGAATCGGCAGACGCGGAGGAGGTGAGTCACCCTGTTTCTCGTCTCTCTTATCAAAGACCTTGTGTTGAGCCCTGCCAGTGGCATGCCTGGAGGAAGTGCGAGCCAAGAGCAGTACGTATCGAAGCCCCAGACATCGCTTTCAGTCCATATTCAGTACATAGTTTAGCCTGTAAACGGCTTAAAAGCAGATGGAATAAGTTAAAAATGGATTTGCACAAATACTTTTTTTCGCTTAAAGATTTGTGTACATCAGATGCCGTTATATGCAGTATTATGCTACCCTGCTTGTTGCTCATCTTTGGCGAACCATATAGATCTCCCCGCCAGAGTTTCTTTGATGTGCACGTTCCAAACAGAGGTCAACACCCGCGACCGGAGGTTCCTGCGCCCAATTGAGCGGAGTCTATCAAAGTGCTACATACAAATATGGCTTTAGCTAGTAAATTGATATAGTGAGTCTGTCCAAGCACCCAAGTTTTGGCGACCCGTGAGTGTGACCAAGCACCCAAGTTATGAGGTCCCGTGTCAGTGGATATGCGGTCAATGAAAACACGCCCAGCTCTGAGAAGTTGGACTGTACGTGTCGAAGCTATATGATCTTGAAATCATGAGATGACCGCATTCGTCTTTTCTAACTTGTAGACACTAAACACATTGCTAGAAAGACGTGGACACTATAAAGTGTAACATGTCACTTGCAGGGGAATTGTAGGTGGGGACGATCTGACTGCTGTGATTTTTTACGAGTCTGCAATGATGATTGAAGGGCGGCGCTGTCTGGAACTGTTCAGAGGTTTCAGAGGAAATCTAAACGGTTGTCTTTAATGACTAACGCGCCATAAATCCTCCTGTTGTGTATTCTGCTATTGATCAACCGAGGAAAGGGATGGCAATTTTTGTGGTGACCGCTTGTTGTTTGAACGCATAGGGACCAGTGACTCTTTGCGGCGGAGTATGTGGGATGCCCCTTCTGACAATTTATGTGGGATCCGTGTCATATTGGTTGCCTGCCTGATGCAGGAGGACGCGGAGCCATGATGACTGTAGTTATCGCAGAAGTAGGCTAGGCACGCTTTCGCATCCCAGAAACTTGTTCTGGTCAATCACCATTCACTAGACATGCCTCTGTGAAAATCGGCCAGCTCATATCCGATGATTGATAATGGCACCAGAGCAAGCCATAAAGACTGTACCGATGGCAAGTATATGGTTGTAGTATGATGGATCGAGTCTTTGCCATTCAGATGAGCAGTGATTGTATTGTTGGTTTGGGACGTATCTTTGTGTCTCGCTTATCACAGACCAGCAGTGAGGATCATTTTGAAAATGACAGCCAAAAAATAATTCAGTCAGCCAATGAAATGATTCGTTATGTTTGCGCAAAGGTCCCGCCGTTGCGATATGCAATTCCAACCGGACATGTCCGCGTGGTGACAGGCTATCTTTAGGCCGTTTTGCTACTTATCGAAGTAAGTTATGTTTGGTACCCAGGTTGTGAAGCATGCAACAGTTATACATGCCAGTGTTTTATAGTAAGCCAGAGTATGTTTAAATAGGTGTGCCGCGTACGGTAAAGGATATGGCTTCTCTCAGATCGATAGCGGATCGGAAATCGTAACTGTGCTAGGGTAAGTCGCGAGACAGAATGACGGCGTGTCAGAATGACGAGTGACGGGTACTATGACGGTCACCAATGACAGGCATTTATATGACCAGATGACGAGAGTGTCTGACAGAAATGACTGACAGAAATGCCTGACCCGAAAGTGAGTTTTGAAGGTTGAGAGAATTGGTGGGAAACCATTCCAGAAATGGTGGGAACCATTTCATGTTCAAACAGCCACACAGAACTGGAGGGAAACCAGGAGAGCCCCAGTTCTTGCCACATCATCAGATCTATGACTATTCAGTAATTCAGAGCAGAGATCATTGTATGACTGGCAGCTGCAGCCCAAAGGCCAAATGACAAGACCTGTCATAGGATATGTGAACATGAAGTGACTGAGCACTGTGACTGTCGAATTCGGATGAGATCTGAGGGAATTCGAGTCGACATGTTACTACTTAAAGAGCTGAACAAGCTCTCATGTCAGTTTTTGAATTAGTTACACATTGGCACTGACCTCTGGTGTCTTGTAACTTCAAACAGTGAAAGTTCACCTAAGTATTAAGAAATATCCGACAGTATACAAAGTCTTCCGATATCAACCTATGGTCCCAGTACCATATTCCCTGTAAGTGTTACTTGCACCCTTGTGAGACTGGTTCAATCCTCACAACCGAACAACTGGTATCAGCGTGGTCGTGGTTCACGACTTCCGTTAGTATCTGCGTTCTACAACGCGTTGTACCAACATAATTTTAGCCTGAATTTTCCGCCCTTGGGCGAAGGAATCGTGCCTCAACCAAAGCACAACCTGTTCTCTTGAGAACACTGTATATATGCATAACGTATCGACCTGTGCCGCATAATGACGACTACACAGCTTGCCGCTGGTCCAATTTTCCTTCTCTGAGCGACCTTTCCGCAGGATTCTTCGCGCGACTGGAATTTTCACTTGAATTCAACAAATCTTCAACGCGGCAGGCGCCCGTGACAATCCGTACCGACACGGCCGTACGACAGCAATTGGACGACGACCCCTGCACCGTATTTTGGTGCTTTTCTGTTTCGTACGGTGATCTTTCCGCACGAATTGTCTTTCTGCAGCAAAATTCGTGTGTGAATCGACGTTTGTCTGCGACTCTAGCTTGCTGCCGTATCCGTGCGCAAAGCTAGAGAAGTAATCAACGGCAGCAGCGTTTCGTTGCGCGGGAAATCTTCTTTTCCGGACGACCTTTCCGCACGATTTTAAATTGCCAGCTGTCTCAACAGTAATCGCTCGTATTCTGACCGGAATTTGTCGCCGAAACACGTCAGCTAGTGCGACGCAGCAATGATGAACGACGACAATTTAAGTAGCTCTGGGGCGTATCTGCCCGTCGCTAGTACGGGTGCTTCTCCGCAGCCAGGAACGCCGTTTGTATCAGCGGTGTCAAATTTGGGCGCCCATTTCGGGGTTCCGCCGTCACTCGTACCGCAATCAGCTGGGTTCCCGCAATTTCCGTACGACAATTCTGCACAATTCGCTGCGTACCCTCCGGGTGCTGTTTTCGACGCCGGGTTAATGATGACGCCGCAGCAGCAGATTTTTCAACAACAGCAATTTGTGAGCCAGCCGCAATTGCACCCGCAGACGCCGCAACAGCAGATTTTTCCACAACAGCAATTTGTGGGCCAGTCGCAATTGCAACCGCAAACGTCGCAGCAGCTGGAGTTTCAGCAGTTCGTGCACCACCGGCAACAATTGGAACTGCAACGACAATTGCTTTGGCACCAACAGCAACCGCACCAGCACCAACTGCAGCCGAGATCGCTATGGCAAACGCAGGTGCCGGCTGCCCCCGTTGCAGTGAGACCCGTGTCACCGGTTCCCTTCGGTGCCCTCACACCTGAACCGGTGCAGCCTTCCTCTGCACCTGCTTTCCTTGCTGCACCTGGACAGGCACCCTTGCACCCGGGCCCTGTCAACCCTGCAGGATCTACCAGCCCTGAGGGGGGGGGAGGAGAACCAACACCAGTAGGACCCTTGCCGCTGGCTTCACAGCTCAGCGCTGGTTCCTGCACAGTATCTCCTGCAGTGTTCTTTACTGACGTTACGCAGAGCGGTGCTCCTGACCCAGCGATTTTGTCTGCGTTATTGACCTCGGGACCTGCGCCTACCACTTCTTGCCCAAAGATGGGGGATTGGGTCCCCATGGCAACAGGGGCCGCCGGAGGCCCTGGCCAATTTTCTGCGACGTCAGTGACACAGGGGAAATTCTGCAAAGCGTTGGAAGTTACAGGATGCCGCCAGCAACGCTGCTGGCGGCATCAAAAGAAGACCGGCGGCGGGAAAAGCAACCTGCAAAAAAAACGAAACGTTGCTCAGTAGAAAAGTTGGGAATCGAGCCCAAGCCGTCTGGCTGCAGAAGAGCCCGCCGGCCTCCAAGCATTCCCTCTATTCACTAACGATAATGGAGATGCCGCCAGCAAGACTGCTGGCGGAAACAGAAGACGGACAAATAACAACCTGCAAAAAAAACAAAGCGCTGCTCAGTAAGCATGTCGGGAATCGAACCCAAAACGTCGGGCAGTAAGGATGCCCTCCGGTATCCAAGCATCCCTGTGACAATGTATCACAACATGCGGCTGCTGGCGGGATGCGGCTGCTGTGACCTGTGAGGACATCGCAAGATGTCAGGCCCAAGCCACACAGCTACCAACATACACCATACAGCGAATCCGCTGACGTAAATAGCGCAGTCCCAAAACAATCAGCCCCTGCAGAAATACAGAACACGCTCCACAGCAAACAACAAAATTATGCAGGACGGCGCAGGGTGAAGACTTTAGGAATGGATAGAATGCCGAAAATCAGGATATTAATGATATCGTCACACCTCAATCGCGATCCGTAGGTATCCGATGGAATATGCTAGTCGTAACTATCGATCGCGCGGTCAATAGTCATTATATTGCGATCGGGTGGTTAATCGGACGGTAAAGCGGTCGAAAGTTGATAGTCGATGTCCAGTATATATAACTATGAAGCGTGAGAAGCGTGAAATATCCGATCGAATCTGCTATATGTGACAAGCGATCGAACGGTCAGTCAGTCAATCGCTCGGTCGATGTTTCGATCCGGCGGTCCGAACGGTCGACATACAGTTGAGGTAAGAGTGGATGAGTTGCTCGACGAAGATTGCATAAACGATAGAATCTGGTTTTTAGAAATTGTAAAATCTGAAATCTGTCTTACCTGGACTGCCACCGAACCGCAGGATGAGTTCGGTGGTGTAGCTACAAAAATCTGAGGGCGCTATGTGGTGATGCAGGCTGGAACGCTTGGTTCTGAGTGAGGATGGTGGAAGATTTCTTCAGAATTTTTCCTTTTCTCCTATAAGGGAACGAAGAAAATCCGGGAATTTTCAGAGGATTTTCTTGGCCAGTTCTAAAAGAGCTACAAAAATCATCAAAAAAAAATGCATCGAAGCTACACAATGTCCGGGGGTAGCTACAACATGGCGATGCTATGAGCGAGCGGATCAGATGAATCACTTTACACTCCTGAATGTCTACCGACTAATGTATCACGTAATGTATCCAAGTTGTGATTTTGTATTGCGCCACGTTGGCTATAGTGTTGGGCGTTTCGACCTTTTCCAGCCTCTTATGACCAGTAATAACCGCGAACAAATAATATTTAAGGGAAGCTTTATGTGAGGGGGTCTCGTTTTTAACATATGGCATTCTCCTAAGCGAGCTGACCGTGAATTATGTTCCGATCTAACTGTCAACTTTGTATTTTAGTGCCACGTCTGCAGCCGCGTTGAACATTTCTGGCTCACAAACCGATTGCCATGCCTTCCGTTCGACTGCTCTCCCAGAAATGTTGCGGAATTCTCCCGGAATTCTCGTGACATCGGTCGGCATTATTCTGTGACAATTTCCCGAACCAATCGCGTAACCCAGAATTGACCGTAGAATGCCTGTGATAATACCGCATTTTACAATGTAATTGTTGCGCCGAAACAAGATTCAGAAAGTACAATAGGAAATTGATGAATACGGTCTCCAAAAGTAATGCAAAGTCCCCGGAACTAATGCGAGAAGCAGCATGATGCACCGCGGCGGCAATCCCCTTTGGCGAAGTCATGACACATTTCGGAATTTCTGTTGCTTTGTCTACCCCCACCTCCTCCCATTCGATTGTCGAAGCCAAAGCGGGCATTATTGGTCAACAGAGGAGGTGCTCCTTCCTCTTCAATCACATCTTGCGCGAGCCCCCACAACACAATGGAGATACGCCCTGCAAACAATAGCCATCCAACATAGGTGCACCCACTCAGTGGGGTGAGGCATACCAATCAAAGCTAAATCCACCAACCCCCCATCAGAGGGAGCATATATGCAAGGGCAGGATGGGGCTGTGCCACAGTATCTCTACTATGAATGATATCACATAAATCCCTGTTAGGTGTATCTCAGGCCATTGGGCGTGTGGTGCACCAACACCCGAGGAT
This sequence comes from Cymbomonas tetramitiformis, assembly GCA_001247695.2. Classification (NCBI taxonomy): domain Eukaryota; kingdom Viridiplantae; phylum Chlorophyta; class Pyramimonadophyceae; order Pyramimonadales; family Pyramimonadaceae; genus Cymbomonas; species Cymbomonas tetramitiformis. Next base: position 65,865 of record LGRX02012919.1, read on the forward strand.
ATGCGAAATAGGTGTGATAGCACATTGCTGGCATGGATAATGACGGCCTGGGATTCAATCCCGCCGATGATGAATGCTTAAGGCGGCAAGCGGCAGCTCATCAACTTGTGCTCGCCCCATCGGTGCCCCATTGGCTGCCAATAGGGCTCGGAACCAGGCGTCTATAGTTGAAATGGGATCCCTGGTGGACATAGCACTGAATGGTGGGCGCATCTATTACACAGGACCCCATGCTCTTGCAAGCCCACAATGCAGGATTCCTGGCACGCAGCGAGTGAGGGAGTAGGTGGCTACAGACAAAATTAGCGGGCAGTTGCTCAGATTCGGTAGGTGTGGGTGCATGTGACGAATCTCAGACACGCGCGCGGAGCACGCCCCTTGGCAAGAGGGATGCAGACATGGCAATGGTCGATGGCAAAGTTAACTGCTTGAGACGAGGCTCTGCAGGCAAGGATGCATGCCACCTGCGTCCATCACGTGGAGGGTCACTTTAGGATGCTTAGTGTACGTGGTGTGACATGTAGCTATGAAGCACAATGGCAGGGCAGACCATTTGCTCAGGCCTTTGATCCTATGTGTGGGTACAAAGGACAGCTGGAATTTCTCCGAGGGGATCTGGCAGCTAGGGTACCAAATGTCAAAGGAAATGGCCCAAGGGAAAGTACAACCATTGAATGCCATGCATTGAGAGCCGAGCAGATACCACGGTTGTGCTAGAGCACTGTGGGTGCGCGGCGTTGTGGCTCTAACAGTAAGAGATGTGAGGATCGCGGGAAGCGCAACCACCACATCCAGCGAATCACAACACGAGCCTCCTCAGGGTCCAATCACTCGCGCCATGTGACATGCACACGACCGCGATTCAAATTCCAAGTGACATAGTTTAACTGTCGTCGGGACCCTGATGCTGCCGTTCGCACCGACAATAGGTTACCGAGTTTACCAGTGTGGAACTTGCGTAACGCCGACGACGAAGGAGAGCTCAGCAAAACTCGAGACTCTGGGCCAATAAGTCAAACCGTACACCTGTACCTGATACCTTGCGTGCGGACCCGACTTTGCTCTTCGGAGAAGGGTGTGGAATCGCGGTTGCTTGGGTTGCGGGTGTGTTCATGGGCATGCTCTGGTCCTAATCCAGGTTTTTGTCGACTGACAGTACACGCGGCCCTCGGACAAGTGCATAGGGGTGTGAATGGGAGAAAGAAGTTGGGGCACGCAAGAGGGCCCGGCTCCCTCTTATGAAAGCCACACAACCTGCAAAGGTTGTCTTATTCATTTATTCATTTATTTATTTATTGGGGCACGGAAAGGTAACAAACCGTGAGTTATCTCACCATCATCCCAGCGGATGTGAGTAGGATTCAGAAACAGGGTGCGGCCGTGAGCGCCCGACAAATGGAGTCAAACTACACCAGATGGGTTCTGCTGACCGGAGCGCATCATGAGTGAGTGTTCCCATTGGTTGGAGGACATAAAGTTCTCACTCGTGATGCGATCTAAGAAATGCTAAGAGAGGAACCATGGTTTCCGCTTGAGAAGGGACAACGGTGGCTAAGACGAAGGATATTACTAAGACATCAACCGGGGAGTCAGGTCTGCCCGCTGGCCCAGGCCTCCCATAAGCCACTCCAGTCCGCCTCAGTCCCCTGAGCCGAGGATGGGGGCCCACTCGTGGAGACAGAGGGGCTATATGTGGCATCAACAAGGGGGCTGATAGAGGGAAGGGGGAAGAGGCAGAGTGGGGGGCGAGCAGTGGCAGATAGGGAAGTTAGGAAGGTTGGAGAACATAAAGGGAGCTGTGGTAGTCTCTCATGGTCCGTATGGTAGCCACTCTGTGTTGATCAATCACCGAACAGTTCCTTAGCCTTTAGAGCAAGGGAACACGCTAGAGGGAAGGGATTGAAGTTGGGCTAGCTCCATGCTTCCTGTAAAGATGCCCACGAACATCCGAAATGCTCCGCGACCTCGACTGAAAGATGCTCACGAAGATCCGAAATCCCCCGTGACATCGACTGAAAGATGCTAACGAAGATCGGAATCCCCCGCGACCTCGATTGACAGGAACGTGCCAACTGAACTGAAGACAGACGAAATCCACGACCCATGGGAAACCCACGTGAGAAGGATTCAGGAACAGGGCGGAGCCCGTGACAAGATACCACCTACTTCGACACGTATCAAAGTGAACGCAAAGCAGCATGAATGATATTATGCGCCGATCATTGCCAAACATGTGATATCGCTAGTTGGTCCCCGGGTAACGGAGTGAGCGAGTCTTGCTGGCATGCCCCCCGGAGGCTCGCGGTCGATGGATGGGACCAATTGGTCGATGAATGCAAGCCAGTTGACAGACACTGAAACATTCATGCAGGCAGGAACCTAAAGTGGGCGCCGAGGCACTCCCAGACGCATCCTCTCAGCGGCATGAGGGCTGCCGACAAAGCCAGCCCACCATCATCCCAGTGGATGTGAGAAGCATTCAAGAACAAGGCGGGGTTGTGCCAAGCGACACACACACACCTGTAAACCAGTGCACAGCAGCACGGAACCCCGACACACACTGAACGGCATGAGATCGGCCAACAAAAGCCAGCCCATCATCATCCCAGTGGATGTGAAAAGCAAATCAAGAGCAGGGCGGGGCCGTGACAAGATACCACAAACGCATACATATTCCCAACCCAAATGCAAAGCAGCATGGAAAGATGATACGATGTGACCGATCGTCGCCAAACAACTGTTGGTCTCTGGGTTACGGAGTAAGCGGACCCTGCTGGCATGCCCCCCAGTGGCTCCCGGTCGATGGTTGGGACCTGTTGGTCCATGGTTATGTCATGAATGCAGTCACACCACACAGCATGGACACCCCATGTCAAAAAAAGGAAACATGCGGGCCCCTAAGTGCTCCCCGACACACACACACACACGCGGTAGAAATTGAAAGATTGAGACACTCCCTCTCATACTGTAGAAATTAAAACATGGATGATAACATGACCCGTAGGCACAAATTACTGCTGAGATGGTCACACACACAGAACGGCATGAGATGAGCCGACAAAAGCCAACCCACCATCATCCCAGTGGATGTGAGAGGCAAATCAGGAGCAGGGCGGGGCCGTGACAAGATACCACCAACTCATACATATTCCCAACCCAGATGCAAAGCAGCATGGAAAGATGATACAATGTGACCGATCATTGCCCAACACTCGTTGGTCTCTGGGTTACGGAGTAAGCTGACCCTGCTGGCATGCCCCCAGTGGCTCACGGTCGATGGATGGGACCTGTTGGTAAATGGTTATGCAATGAATGCGGTCACACCACGCGGCATGGACATCCCATGGTAGAAACTGAAAACATGCGGGCACCTAAGTGCTCCCCACAAAATTCAAGGGAAAACACAGAACGTGGACTTCAACACCCTCTGCCTCTCCCTGCAGCAAAGGCAGACGAATCCATCGAGCCCTCCAAGAGGCAGTGCCCGCCAGAATGGCACCACAGGGACAACCGCCTCCCAAAACCCACTTCCACCCGGCGGCCGTCCCGGGTCATAGCGACGCGCTAGTACCTCACATCTGGGTGAAAGAACACGAGTCCCCCGGCACGTGCAATAACCATCAAGCACTGGAAACGGAGAGGGAGCAAGCGGAGATGGTCACACACACAAACACACATTCAGGTGACACGGGCAATGTAAGGTAGCATGTCCTTATGCAGTTTTGTTCACATTATTAATCTATTAAAACCGTGAAGGAACAACAACATTGCTGCACGACGTGTCTCAAACATCCAACAAGATCTGAGAATGTTCTCTTTGCTTGGCCGACAGATACGAATCTAACCATTGCAACCCTCAGAGATGATTCCTCATCAATAACTTCCGGCGCGAGCGGCACAACAAGGGAATCGAGAGGGTGAGGGGGAAAGCACCCTGGCCATCGTGTTGCTCGGCAGGCAGCGCGTTGACCCCGTGCTTCCAATTAATGTTCACGTCGCGCCCGAAGGAGAAGAGCATGCCATTGGTTTGGGGAAAGTAGGTCCGGAGCCCGGTGGCGGTGTGCAAGAATGCGAGCTCGCGAGTGGCCCCAAAGGAGATTCCAACCTGGAAAAAAGTTGTGCCATCAGTTCACCGACCTATGTACTCGCTCCCTGCCTCTCGCATCAGGCCACGTCACTCCCTGCTCCAGATACACTGCCTCTCGCATCAGGCCACGCCACTCCCCGCTCCAGATACACTGCCTCTCACATCATGCCATGTCACTCCCCGCTCCAGGTACACTGCCTCTCGCATCAGGCCAAGACACTCCCGCTCCAGGTACACCTCTCGCATCAGGCCACGTCACTTCCTGCTCCAGGTACACTGCCTGCCTCTCGCATCAGGCCACGTCACTCCCGCTCCAAGTACACTGCCTCTCGCATCAGGCCACGTCACTCCCGCTCCAGGTATTGCCTCGCATCAGGCCACGTCACTCCCCGCTCCAGATACACTGCCTCTCGCATCAGGCCATGTCACTCCCCGCGCCAGGTACACTGCCCCTCGCATCAGGCCACGTCACTCCCCGCTCCCGATACACTGCAAGCGCACTCTCAGACTTGGACGCCAAGCCACGTCACTCTCAACTGCGACACCTCTCTGAGCGCACTCTCAGACCTCGACGCTTAGCCACGTCGCTCTCAACTCAAACTCTGTGACCGCACGGAGATATACACACAGACAGGTAATCTACTACTCAACCACAATTGTGCACGCATACCTACCAACTCCAGGAGGCAAGACCTAAGACTCGCTTTGCAATTGGTTCTTAGAGACTTGGCGCCCTGAACTCTAGGCTCAAGCCCTCAAGGCAGAGTCCACGTCAGGGTCGGCTTGTTCCGAAGCACTGGCGCGTACACAGAAACCTGGAATCAAGCGGTGAAGCGGTATTCCGGCAGATGTGAAGGTAGGGCGAGGTTGGCATATCTACCGTTATATTTTGTGTTTGGGCACGCTTCGGGTTATACGCAGCGCTGTCGTTGTGGAAAGGCTTCCAATCCGCTGAGTCACGATACCAGTTGAAGCGCGTGCCTTGCGAATTGGGTTTCATGTTGAAGTATTCGCTAATTCTTTTGAGAATCCCCTCGTAAGTCGGGGAACCTTTCGGATTCTGACTGATGAGATGGCATCCCTCGTGCTGAGGCCGATCTCGTGCCCCACAGCCGCACAGAGCAACCCCGCAAAACCCGGTGCCACTTCAACTCACAGGATGTACACAAGCAACATCCTCCGCTCTACATAACGAAAGGGACTAAAACACCAGAAGCTGGAGACCTTGCTTCTGGCTCACAGCGTTGGCCTTGCGCTGACCAATCTCGATAAACAACAGGCAAACCGATATCACGCGTTCACCTTCTATGAAACACGTTTTACTTGACTGCTAGCATGGCTGCACACTGCCTGTTGGTGGATGCGGATAAACGGAGGGCAATGAAGCAGCGCCGCGGCTTACCCAGGAGATCCACTCACTCTTATTCTGCCCTTGCTTCTGAAGCTCCCGCATCTCTTCCACAAGAGAGTAGTACATGCTGAGATCGTCTTCCGCACAGAAGAACTCCGGAACGACGACGACGTCGTCATGCTTGAGCGGCTGCTCGAACCGTTTGCGCTTCGGGCCCACGATAACGCGCATCGCCGGACGTAAGAAGGTGCTCTCTGGATCGAAGGACTCCGTATTCATCCCTTTTTTCGCAGTGGTCTTCGGGAGGCCGATTCGAGGATCGTCATCTATCAAACGAAGATTTGGATCGACGTGCCCATCGCCAGTATGCAGGTTTTTCCCTTCACGACCAGAGTCGTAGTGACCTTGTCGCAGGGGTCCACGATCTTCCCGACGCTGAGAAGGCCAGTCTTCTCTGTCACTGCGCCCACGTGAACGGTGCTGCTTCCCATCTCTCCCGCGCTCCTCCCTGCGCTGCGTATCGTACTCGTAGCGTCCACAACTGTCCCGGTGATCACTGTACTTCTCCATATGATTCTTGCTTTCCTTCAGAGCGGCACTGCGAGGGTCAGCCCGAGAGTGATGCCGACGAGATGGACTATCTCGTCTCTTACGGGAGCGCATGTCGAGATCCTCTCGTGGTTCGTTCTCTTTTCGCGACTCCCGCCCTGCATCGAACGCCGAGCTGTGGGGGGAAGGAGAGCGGTGGCGGGTGTCGTGCTTGTCTGCACACCACCTCACGGGACTGAAGTGTCGTTTGGTTGTCGACATAGGGGCTCTACACGTTCACGTGACACAACAAGGAATATCCTGCCACAGACCCGCCCTTCAGGAGAAGTTCAGAGCATGAAGTGAAGGTATTCAGGGGAGCGGCATCAACTTAAAACTCTGGCGAGTCAGACACAAATTACACCCGTTGAATGAAAATTATAGTGCGCAGAAACATAAACGAGTATACCGAGCGACCCGCGTTCGCGTTTCTTCCAGAGAACAGGTGGCGCGGCAAAGCCGTTCATCGATTTCTTGCCAATTTGAATAAGCATTTTAAGACGTCGATATGCACGTTAATCTACTGCAGATATATATAATAAGTAAGCTTCGATCTGCGAATAGCGTTCAGGACGCGCTTCAATGAATAGACTATGCAAAGCCCACATGTTTGTGTGGTGTGTTCGAATGCGTACTGCGTTCTCACGCAGATGGCGCGGTTCGCTTTGTGATACTCGCTGTTCCAAGGTGCAAGAGGATATAGTTTTTGGCAAAGAATCTCGTTTGTGAGAAGGAACGGATACATACTTGTCGATTCCTCTGCAGAGGGAGCAGTTCGGGACGCGTCGGTTTGTATCTGCCCACCCACCTACAGTATGAGTCCACTGTCTTCAGCAACGCACACGCACACGCGGGCACTCGCACTCAAGAACTGTTTGGTCGATATATCAATGCGCAAGATATGACGAATACCTACAGAGATACTGTTGAACTGTGAAACTGTGTGTGGCTTGCAAAATGTCCAAATGATGGTCCGTCTCATCTGTCGTGTGGGCGAACCGCCCTAATTGCGATGATTTTGAAATTCGTAAAAACGAATCAAATATGTAATATCAATCCAGAATCGAGAATGAGAACGAGAATGAGAAGTTGAGAACTGAGAAGCGAAGCGAGCGGAGGATTCAGGATTGCTGACGAGTCACGACGAGGCGAGGAGTGTCATGTCACATCAACGATCACGATCGACGATGGAGCCATAGCCATCGACCGATTGTCATCGTCATCATGTTTCAAACTTTCAATAGGGTTATACAATAGGGCTATGTTTCTCGATACTCAAATTGCTCGCATTACGTTATCGTTAGCGTCAAGCGTCTAGCCGTAGCGTAGCATACCCATACATAGGGCTAGAGAGGCCAGCGCTCGATCGACCACGATTTTACATTTTCACCACTGGAATTCGTGGTCAATCGCGGCTGTTTTTTTTACCTTCACGCTCACAACTCGAGTTTCACTTTGGTTTGACACTATAAAATGGCGACTGCTTGCGTCTAACCTCTGTGCGAGAATTTTCTATTGCATGATAGAGATATACCACGTTGTTCCTTGGCCACTGAGGAACAACATGATATTTTCAAAACTTGTTTTGGTCCAGCGAGTCAAAAGCGGCCGCCCAAAAAATTGGAAAATTGGCCATTTGCGGTCCATCCCTTGCTGTTTGATGTCGCCGCGACCTGGGGAACCTTTACGGGTGACCTTACCTTCAAACTGAACAAGGTTTGGAGTGTATTGCACCGGTCACGCACAGAGGTCAGGTGCATTCGCACGGATGGGTTGTTCGCTTTTTTTTAGAGTTGGACCTCATCCGTCGTGCCATCCCCGTTGCCGTCCAAAACTCCTGCGATCATGGCGGGAACAGGTTCTAGAAGCTCAAAAATTCTATGCATATGGTTCCGGAAGATATTTTTACCGTATATACGCTCTCAATGTAGCAGCATGCCTTGGCCCGACCAAGAATTTTTCAAAATTTTATTCAAAATATAGGTGAAAATTCAGCACAAAAAAAATGTCAAAATTTCGAAAAATATAGGGTGTCCGTTGGGAAAATATCACCCCCCAGATCAAAATTTTAAAGTTGGAATCTCATCGATCAAAATTTCCCTCAAAATCGTCGAAAATCTGACTGTGTCACGGCTACTAGCGTGACATGAGCATGGCATGACATGACATGTCGGTTGTCGGTTGTCGGCTGTTGATGTCGCTGTCGCCGCACAGCTGGTGAGTGCATTGGAGGGTGAGCTGCCAAAATACCAGGCAGCAGCTGTTGGTTTTACCTGTGACCACGGTGATGTGGCCGCTTTCACAGACGCGGTGCTAGCTTGGTGGAAGAGGAACTCCAGTGAACTCCCTAACTGGAGCATGGGAACCATAATAGTTTTTTCACTTTCTCCTAACTCTTGTGCCTGTGAGAGAGTATTTTCTCTGCTGAAAGACATGTTCGGAGATGCCCAGGATAGTTGCCTGGCAGACTATCTGCAAGCAGCTTTGATGCCGAGGTATAACAAGAGAGTGTTGTACTGTAAGCCCTAAATATGAATATACGTATGCCATTGAATGCACCTGAGTAGCTGTCCTCCGGTGTAACTGTGCTTTGCAAACCTCGATTAAAATGCCCCAATTGGCTATTACCCTTCGGGTGGCTTAAGCCACCCTAACAGCGATTTCGGGTGGCTTAAGCCACCTTAACGTTTTCAATTATTGCGGGAGCTATCGGTACCGGAAACTAGATTTTTTTAGCTCAAAATGACGGCGACAATGTCTTCTTTTAGACACAATATGCACTATTCGGCGAGCCCAAGTTTCCGGTGAGCAATTTTGGGAAGTATCCAAGAGGGTGCAACA
>LGRX02012920.1:0-16285 GCA_001247695.2 Cymbomonas tetramitiformis
GGGATGTGCCGTTTGACGGTGATTGCTGGCTTTCCGCGGTTGCTCCGTACATCACATGTGCGGATGGACGACCCTGTCACCAAGTGCAACGGAGCGGCGTGAAGTTCTGGACAGGTAAGCTGCGGGAGGCTTTAGTTGGGTATATTAACTCCTATGCTGGCATGACATTAAATACTTCCACAACATGTATGCCTAGGTTTCAACTTTTGAAATGTGTATATCCAGACAAATGTGCATGCGGTGGGAACCAAATTATTCCTGACATCGTTAGGCACAATTTAAGCTATCGAATGCCCTGCGTAGGGGTGTCTAAGGGGTCAAAACCGGCGGTTATTGGGGGGTAAGTCGACATTAATCTTACTGCGAAAACGGAGTAAAAGCCAGTATAGGAGTTAACACAAACCCCACCTGGAGCGATGGATCTGGCCGCCACCCGGAGTGGCTGAACGATCCCGAATTCATCCGTGATCGGAATACAGGGAAGGCGCACAGTGACGAGCATTCGTTCCTGGTCCTGGCGAGCATGGCCAAACGGGTTCTGCAGGTGTACCGGATATTCCCCACTCGAGAGGAAGTGTGGCGCCGGAAGTGGCCAACAGGCGTCGATCCCGTCAAGCTCGTCATGCCCGACCGTGACAACGCGATATACGGCCAATATGCGCCCTTCAGTATGCAGTACTTCTGCCCGCCCCCTGAAGAACCACTGACGAGCAACGAACCCATCCGGATCCTGCATATGCTGAAGGTTCCGTTATACGACCCCAACCTTCCGGAAGATGACCAGACATGGGTAACTTACCCTGGCCACTTCATGCGGATCCTCACGGAGGAAGCGGCGGGAAAGGAAAAAGCTGAAATGGAGAGATTGAGCAAGGGAAAACGCGTGACGAAGTCCAATGATGCGCCAGGGAAGAAATCGAAGAAGCAGTTCAATCCGTCAGGGGCGACTGTCTAATCAGGTACTGCTTTGGATCTCATCAACAATCGCTTTCTGACATCGACATCTGCGCGATCGATTACAGCCGGTGGGTTAGGAGTGGCGTGCGCGTGTCCTTGTATACAAAACCGTACAAATCCTAATATACTGGTTGTTGTTCTGTGCAGGCAAAAGGCGCTGCTGTTCAGAGTTGGAGTCGAGCAGCTCCCATCGCAGCGGTAGAGTGATGTTGCAAAGCAGCGTGGCAAACTCATCTAAGCAGTAGAGCAATGTCAGAAATAAGCAGTCTGCATCGATAGTAGCGAGTTGGAGTCGAGCAGCTCCCATCGCAGCGGTAGAGTGATGTTGCAAAGCAGCGTGGCAAACTCATCTAAGCAGTAGAGCAATGTCAGAAATAAGCAGTCTGCATCGATAGTAGCGAGTGCGCTAGGCAGGGTAGATATCTTCCGCGGAGGTGACTCGGCCCGCATTGGGAATTTACTTCGGCCACATTTCGGCCCGTCTCGGCCCGAACCCAAAATTGCCCGCCGCAGGCGCAAAATTTTAATTTTAAGTATGACAATTTGTCAAAAATCGATAAAATTTTGAAAATTTATCGATTTTCCCCTCAATGCGACTCGGCCCATCCGCAACTTATCCTTCGGCCCGCCTTCGGCCCGGGCCTCCGTGACACGGCCCCGGGCCGGCCAATCCCAGGAAGATATCTTCCCTGACGCTAGGGAAGGGCGTGGCGCAGCCCCCTAGATGTAAACTATACGTAAATGTAAATAAACAAGTATTACGTTCCTTTGTAACCGCCTTTCCGCCTCGAGTGGCGGACCACCTGTTTGGAGAGCCTAGCGGGCGCGTGCGCAAACCGAAGGGAGGTCGGTTTGGGAAGCCCAGTTTGTTATGTGGTTTTGATGTGGTTATGTGGTTGTTATGTGGTTTGTGCTGTCCGGGGAATGTGCAGAAAAAGGCAAAGGTCACGAGAACCAGGAAGGCCTCCGAGGTTCAATACGATATTGAAACCTACATCATGGCTTCTCCACCGGGCTTTGATATCGAAGCCGGACTCATAATACACCTCAGCAAGGCGTTGAAGCGAGACCCCGAGCGAGGCAACGGCATGCGATGATCGTGGAGAAGGTCACCACCATTTACCCAATGCTGACGCAGAAAGAGGCGACGAGAAAAGTGAACGCTCGTTTATACAATCGCCGGACCGGCATAATGCAGCAAAAGGGAATGACGCTGCCTAAGTTTCAAGCGGATGATTTGGCAGCGTGCAAAAGCTTCAACCTTCAGGCGCTGGCGTCGAAGAGGCCCCATCTCGTGATTCCACTGACACGCGCTGAAGCGCTTACCAGTCACCCCCCCCCATTGCGGCAGGTGGGGCGCGGGCGGAGCCCATGGCACCGAGGACGGAGGTGTCGACCCCGCCAACAAGCCCTACCACGCAGTGCGGCACGCCAACGGTGGCTGATGCGGCAGGAGAACCGGGGGGTGCACATCTGCATGGGGGGGGGGGCAGCAGTGTCCGGCGCACAGGCGCCCGGGGCAGAGATGACTCCGCGAACCAGCGCTAGATTCCAGCGCACGAGGCTCCTACGTGCCGCGCGCGTAAGAGGCCAAGGAATCAACGGGGAGCAATCCGTGGCTTCACAAGCAGCCCCAGAAGACGTTCCAGGGAGCGACTCGGCACCTGTGCGTACCAGCCCTCGGCTAAACACGCAGCATGAGAACGCGAATGACCTGCAGGTGGAGAACAATATAGCAAGTAAGTCGGCCCCTGGGACCAGTTTCCGTTGTCGGTTTCACTAGCCTGGCACCGTGTGTAGGTGGTGACGTGATATTGAATGGTTTGCAGTTCCAGAGCGCGACTCGGTACCTGTGCGTACCAGCCCTCGGCTAAACACGCAGCATAAGAACGCGTACGAGCTGCAGGTGGAGAACAATATAGCAAGTAAGTCGGCCCGTGCGTGCAGTCTTTGTTGTCGTTTTCACTAGCCGGACCCTGTGTGTAGTTGGTGACGTGATATTGTATGGCTCGCAGTCAAGAGGCGCAGGCTAAGCCAGATCTTCTTCGCGGGGAGGAAAGCGCCCTTGAGGGCCTGCAACGCCAGCTGCAAGACCTGCTTCCACAAGTGCAGCAGCTGGACATCGCCACCCTCGTCGCGCATGTCGCCCGAGTGCACAAGGAAACGGGGAAGCGCGTGAATATGACTGCGAAGTCCGTGTTCTTTACGGTACATATGCCTGGATTCAATCTTCTGCCTGTCAAGCATGCCAACCACTACGAGACTTCCGCCCGTGAGACGCTGGACAAGCGCTGGACGGCCGACCTGATAAAACACAAGGAGTTGTCCAAGGCGCTTCAGGCTGCCTTTAAAGCCACCAGGAAGAAGGCATCTTCAGTGCAAAGGCGCGGCGTTCCGCGAAGTGCGCGCTCCTCCAAGAGCATGGCGGAACCACCGGCGCCTGCACGTGTACAGGGCAACAAGCACATGAGCAAAATCTGCCCCGTCGGACGGAAGGCCCACCTTGTGCGCACCGGGATGTCCTCTCGGGACCAGAAGAAGCTCCACGTGAATCAGAATACACAGGCGGGGGAGTTGCTGCTGGAGGACTTCTCGCATGCGGACTACGGGGAAATATACCCTGCGGATGTTGATGACTTGGAGTGCGCGACCTGGAGATCTTCGTTGGCATGGGTTGCTTCGAGCATGACACGCCAGCAGCGTGGCGCGCGCTGGGGCACCCCCCCCGTGATGCGGTGCCATTGCATCGGCGTGAAAGCGTGGGAAGACCGACCGGAGGATCCCGTCGGGGCCTTCGATTACTCTGTTTTCCACGACGACTTCTCCGTGGAGACTTTTGACTGGGACGAGCTGGTGCAAATGAATCTGGTTCGCGTCCCAGAGCTATACGTCACGGAGGACTACAGAGTGTGGTGGAAAAATCGCTCCGGTGACAACCGAGCACTTACAACCGACGAGTACCGAGGCGGCTTTGGGGACGCGCGGCCGAAGCATCTGCGCACCACGACGTTCTGGGAACGGGTGTAGTGTTGATAAATCGCCGAGACGTAGTACGGAAATAGCGGACCCCGACCACTCATAGAACCCACACGACAGTCGTGTGAGAACAGACGTGGGGCACATGCAATACGCACCAGGGAGTGCGCTAGGGAAGGGCGTGGCGCAGCCCCTTAGACATCGTAAACATGCAAACATTTTTAATATTGAGAACCCGCAGAGTACATGCTCCAACTGCCTGTCGCAACTTGCCTCACGGGTTGAAAGCTTCCCTCGCCGACATGATTGCTGCGTGTGCGCCTATCGTCCTCCTGTTGGCCAAGTGTTCACGGGGTGGGGAGGAGGGGGGGAGGCAGCGCGTGCAACCTTTGCCAACAACCATGGTAGAAATACTAACAATCGTCGTATTTTGACAGGATCTTTATACAACGTACGGCCTTAGCCAATCTGACGTGATGGACATTGCATTGGAGTCCAAGGGCACCCGCACTAGTCTGCGATCACTCCTCCGTCGACGAGACGGAGCGCTCCCTGCAGGAGGAGGCCCATGCCTTCGGGCGGAGCATGACCGCCTCACCAAGGTAGCGAAGACAATAAACGCGGCAAGTGGCAATGTTACTTCGAGATGGCGTGTGACGAAGCTACCTAAGTGGCCGGCCAGTATTGGGGCCATGCGCATGCCTGGGGAACTGTACGGCCCCGACGAGCACTCAACGGAGAACCAGACCTCACATGGCAGCGCGGTACCAGAGAATATGTTGTTCGACCTAGAGGAGGTGCCTGACCTTCTTAAAGCAAGTGCCGATTGCTTCTCAGACGAGGAGGGACCTGACGACGCGGAGACCGCACGGCTACTGGGGCAGCTACGTCTGAAATGTGATGCCGCCGAGTATAACGAAAACACAGTTGTCTAGGTACGTACGACAGCAACATTCTTGTGTGCTAAGTGTATTGCCAGCTCACAACGGGTGTATAAACCACTAACAATGCGGTATGGGGTTCGTACGCACGGGTTGAAAGCAGGCCTTCTATGCCCACGGTTGCCAGCGACCAGGCGTGGCCAACAGACTACGACGTGTGGGACGAGCGCACGGCCACGGAGGCAGGTCTCATGGATGAACTCTTGCGCACGGCCGAGGAAGAACAGGACGTGGACATGCCTGAGGAAGAAAATGACGTGGACATGCCTCCGCCGGAGAACCTGCAATGGGACATCCGCCCAGGTGAACCGCTGTTTATTGACAATCCGGATAATGATATAACCGTTGGTGAGGCGGTCTACTACTTCATGCAGTTGCGAATAGACCAAGGCTGGTCACGGCCAGCTTTTGACCGATTTCTGAAGGTCCTGCTCATGCTGATCGGTGGGCCTACCCGATGTCGCTTGCCAAGCACCCTATATAGGATGCGGACTTACATGCAAGTAGAAGATCACATGACATATGCGGTTCATGTATGCCCGCGGTGGTGCCGACATTTCCCCCGAGAGCCAGATCCGAGGAAATGAGACCCAACGGAGGAGTGCGGTGTGGTGCTGGAGAAAGATGAAGCGGGTATCGTTGTAAAGCGCTGCAAGGAAAGACGGTTTGAGGTTGCGGAAACCGCGGACGGGGAGAAGTTGCGCCCGAAGGAGTGGTTCTATTATTTCCCGATCGAGGATACCATCCGAAGATGGATGGAATGCCCAGAGTTTTGCAAGGCCCGTGCCCGCCGAGACGCGCGCTTACAGTGTGACTTCTGGACATCGGAACTGGCGAGAGCCATAAACCGCCACGCGTCCGTTAAGGGCGCTCTCTTACAGGACGCTCCTAGGATCGAAACCCCCGTTGGAGGTGATCCTTATGTGGAATACGCCGAGCACCACGTGATGGTGATTTCCCCCGGGGCGGATGACTGTCAAGTGTTCAACTCAGATGTTGGGTGACCCCCCCCCACACCATCTTGCACACCCCATATATACACAAGCATGTCGTGCAACCAGCCGCCGCGGATGCAACTGGCTGAGCGCGTGCGCGGGGATGTGGAGTGCAGGTCTTACTCCATGGGTGTCGGGGTGGTCAAAAGCGAAGACCTTCATTACTCGGTACGTATGAAGATGGTGGATCTGGATGGTGGAGTGGCTACAGGTTAATCCAGGTATCCAGCGTAGCTTGTGGCTTGTGGCATTATTAGCTTATTATGGTGGCAGTAGCAAGCTTGCAAGGGGAGAGGGGAAGGAAAAGAGAGGGGAAGGGAAAGTGCGAGGAAGCGCGCCTCGTAAATGTGTGGCATCTCGGACTTTCACCGAGATCTCCAAACCAAGGGTTTGGCGCTCTGTTTTAGGTAACGCCACTTGCACTCTGCAGGAATCTGAAGCCAAATCATATCGCCTATCTGTGAGGAATGGAAGGTGGAATGGGGGTGGCACGAATGCAGATGAGGCACCGTGACAAGTTTCACAAGTACCTATGGATGACAAAAGGGCCACGGCAGAAGATTGTTAATCCGTTGGTGGTATGGGGGCTCTTCGAAGATGAGATGCTCAGCCTGAGTAAGGGTCAGACGGTGGACGGAGCAGCTTTTGCGGTGCACGATGCGTTCCTCAAGAAATCTTACCAGCTGACCGTGATCCTGGGAATGGTGTATGCCGACTCCGTTATGCGGATAACGATGGGCAGGTTCATGGGAATTAGCAGTTACCGCGCCGATCCGTACAGTCTGTTTGAGGGAACTGTTGGTCCGGGGGGGGCGAGGGATGTATTTCCGGGGCTATTTCAAGGAAGTGGAGCAGCAAGGATGGACCAACTCTAAAGGGTCAAGCAAGGTGTGGGCGGACGATACCGATGCAATGATCACTAAGCAGATGCACGCCTCGATGGTGGCGAGCACAGAATCGGGCGCCGAACCAGCACACGCCACAGGGAGACACGGGCGAGGTGCCTTGGAGCGCATTCCGTACTTTGACCCGATGCACGCATATGCCCACCCACGTTCGCACATTGTGTGTTCTACGGGAATGTAAAGAGGTGCCTCCAGCTCTGGTTTGGCAAGCTGAGCAACAACACGCACCCTTTGCTGGTTCTGCCGAAAGCGATTGTTGATGAGATCCAAAGCAGGGCAGCCCTCATCCAACCGCCTCACGACATAGGCCGCCCGTACCATTGCGTGGTGAAGTACTTGGGTGCGTACACGTTCAGTCTTCCCTGCTCATCATTTCAGAAAGAGGCTCAAACGCAGCTGCAGGCAGAAACGATCCTGCTGATTAAACCGAGATCTCCAAACCGCAGGTTTGGCGCTCTGTTTGAGCTAATGCCACTATCGCAATGCAAACTGAAAAAATGTGTCGCCAAAAACATAGGGTTGCCAAGTGTTCGCCAATGTTTTCGAAGAGATACTCAAATCAAACAAACATGGGCTCTACTCCACGCGAATTTTCGCGCCGAGGAGAACGCTCGTGAGGTCGAAATAGTCCTTTTAATAGCGGATTTTCCGCTATTAAAAGGTCTGAAAACCTGCGAATCTTTCAAAAAGGAGAGGGTTAGTACAACGCGTGAAAAAACAAGCTTCTATTGTGAAACCCGAGATGCCACACAATAGAAGCTTGTTTTTTCACGCGTTGTACTAACCCTCTCCTTTTTGAAAGATTCGCAGGTTTTCAGACGCTTTAATAGCGGAAAACCCGCTATTCAAAGGACTATTTCGACCTCACGAGCGTTTTCCTTGCGAAAATTCACGTGGAGTAGAGCCCATGTTTGTTTGATTTGAGTATCTCTTCGAAAAGATTGGGGAACAGTTGGCAACCCTATGTTGTTGGCGACACATTTTTTCAGTTGGCATTGCGATAGTGGCATTAGCTCAAACAGAGCGCCAAACGTTGTGCTTATCTGAAATGACTCGCGACATGTGCAGGGTACGTGAGGGTGCGGCTGTGCCTGACCTATCCATGAACAAGCGCAATGGTGTTTGTCGTTATGGGGAGTGCGTGTGCTGTTGTGTTAGTTTGTGTAAATCGTACCCGGGGAGGGGTGTTGGGGGGCAGGTATGTGGACCATGGAGGATTTCCTGAATTTCGTGGTATACTACTCACCTTGGTGTTTGGCGATCTGCTGGTCCATTGGAACATGGTCATGGAGGCTGCCTGACAACACCTGCGGCGGGCGGTGTTGCATTACACGCGAGGGATGGTAACAGCAGATAGCCCCCTCACGGAGACGGAGGTACGGCGGGCGCGGGAGGTGGCAAAGGAGCATTTGTGGGAGCACGCCGCGATCATGGAAGATAAGGGCCCGGCGAAGATGCTTACATTCAACATGCGTCTGGCGGTGGTGCACCTGTTCCGGCAAGAATACTATCTAGGGGATGTGGGTGCGGCCATGGAGTTTTGGGTGGAACGAGGTATTCAGCGGGCGAAAGGAATCGTGAAAGACTCTCACGTCAAGAACAAGCCTGTGGAGGCCATCATGAATGGGACGTGCGAGAAGCTCGCCCTGGAGGCATATGTAAGCTTGCATCCAACAATGCGCTCCCTACCGGAGTTAGCCAACGAGCTTTACCCCGGCCAAGCAGCGGTCTCGGTTGGGCTTGTGGACCCAGCCGCGGAGGCTAAGACATCTCCTTGCTATTTCATGGGTACCGGCAGGCGCGTAGCTCACGACGCACCCGTCCTCGCAAGCTGCTTAGCACAACTGCAGCATTTGGTTGGCATGCTGCACCCCCGGCAGCAGGGCGCACAGGCACTATGCACGTGCGATATCATTGTGTACTTGAGGATGTCCCTGAATCTGGAGGAATTCACGTCTTCCTTGTACACGAGGGCGGAGAAGCGAGTCTCCTACCACGTTTCCATCTCGGACACTGGCTTCGGGAACTTGCTCCCGACTGGGCTGGACTCCCTATCAGAATTCCCATATGCGAAGGTCCTTGCATACTACCTGGTGATAGACACCGAGAGCCAGCATACGGTGTGCCGTTTGGCCAGTTTGCGAGCGTACCGTCAGGTAGAAGATGCATATATGGAGAACCAAGGAATCACTGTGCTCGCCAGAAATGACTACGTAGAGCTGCTACTGCCATGCGCGCTCATCGGAACGAAGGCATTATTCGTTGAAACAAAGAATAAAGACACGGGCGACAACCTCTACCATGCGGTGCACCTGCTGCGTGAGATCCAAGGCATTCATTGATCCCCTTCCGCGCTTCGTTCAGGTAATAAGAATGTGCACTTTCCTGTGGTGTCGTACGTGCCATTTTCTCATAGGCTGCTCGAAAAAGTCACAAGCGGCAAGGGGTGTAAGTTACTGAGAATCTGGGGTGGGATGCGCAGCTTCCAGGCCTTCTCTCAACTGCAACAGCGAGCAGTCCCCGACGTTCCAAACGGTGCTGCAGATCTATCTACGGCAGCAGAATCATTCGCCTGTCACTCTGCACGTGTATGTCACCAAGCCACGTGGGTTATACTAGATAGATAGATAGATAGATAGATAGATAGATAGATAGATAGATAGATAGATAGATAGATAGATAGATAGTTAACTGGAAGCTGGATGGAATGGGTAGCATCCCATAGTAGTGTACGTACCCAGCTGCTGACTGCTTGATTGAAGGGTTTTAGGGTTTAGGGTTTAGGGTTTAGTTCCTAAATATGGAACCAGTCACAATGTTACATTTGTAAATATCTGTGCGATGGGAAGCATTGTCCTGCCTACACGTGTCTTCTTAACAGCCAATTACGTGCATGCATGTGTATACAATCTTTAAATATCCAGCATATAGCTTTCTTACACGTGTGCATATCTCCTACATTCCAGCCAATCACGTGCTTACATTTGGATAAGATTCTTCAGTTTTCTTAAGTTATCCTTGAGCCATGTGGACAATATCCTCCTACCAAGAAGCTTCCACGTACTTGCATTTTCTTAAGTTCTCTTAAGTATAATTCTTAAGTGTACTGTCGGCCAATAGCTAATTACCCCGATTTAAATATGCATAGTGTGGGTTTATATCGAAAACTTAAGAAAACTTAAGAAAACTTAAGAAAACTTAAGAAAATACTTTCAGAAGTGTTAGCGATATGGCTGGCAAAAAGGGCAAACGGAGCCAACCCGAGTGGTGCAACCTATGGCTACACCATGCATACTAGAAAAGAAGTCACTAGTACTGATGCTCCACATCTCCCGGCACCAAATCTGATTAACATGAATTCACCTCCGAATGTCTTCGCCCGTTTTTTCTGTGACGACATCATGCTTATAGGCAAAACAAAGGAGGAAGTTCAAGATATGTTGGTGGTTGTCAATGAATTCATGACATACATTGGAATCCCGGTCAATGTGAAAAAATCCAAATACTCATTCAGGAAATGTACCAGAACCACAAAAGCAACCACTAGGAGATATAGTGACTCTGACAAATTGCTGATGTCGGGAGGCCGTCTCCTGGTGGACCAAAATGCTGCTGGCCCAGAAATCCACGCGGGATGGTCCCCGCCCGAGACTCCGGAATACCTAGAATACAGTGATGTAACTGAAGCCAATAGGTACCTGGGGGTTTGGTATTCATTAAATGGAAAATGGAACCATCAGACCGAGCTCCTCACGGAAAAGCTGCCGTCTTCCCTTGCGGCGATTCAACTTCAAAATCTGACCTTACACCAACTCAGGTATATCGTGAATGCAGTAATTATCCCGAGGATGGCTTTCCCGCTAAAAGTCACCTCAATCATAGCCACTTCCTCAGAAAACATTGCTCGTACCCTTGATTGGAAAATAGCAAAATTTATCCTCAACTACATGGGATGCCCCACGGACACAAATCATCAGATTGTGTGGACACCAGTTTGTTATGGAGGCTATGGGATTGACAGTATACAGGATGTGGCTGCTGCCACGTGCATCACTGAAACCATAGGAAGGCAGCCGAGGAGGCCGCACATGGGTGGCACGCTAAGCTGAAAGTGGAGCATTCAGTAAAGTTAGATTATGCGGAGAAAGCTGAGCTGTGCAAGAAAATCGAGATGGAGCACCGGTGGCCGAATCCGATGACGAAAGACGAGGCGGCGGAGCAAGGGAGTGTGTTTCGTCTCCCCATCGAATGCCTGTACCACGCGAAGGGGTACGAGGCCTGCCGGGATCAAGAGAGGGGCTGGGTGAACGAGATCAAGTCCGGCAGGAAGGAGAACCCGTGGGCCCCTTTCAATGCGGGTCTCGTTGCGATCGACGATGTCAAAACCCGTGCCGAATTTTCCCTGAAAAAAGCTCTGAGGGGCGAATACAGAGGCAAGGTTTTTGGGCACCAGCACTGTTATCAAGCCACCGACGAGTGTCACGAGGAAATCCCGTTGGAGGTAGCTTTCTGGCACTTCGAGAGCAAGATCTACATCGGTCTCACGCCTGACATGATTCGGTTCTTAGGCGAGATGCAGAACCAGATCGATCGGAAGCAGAAAGGCAAAGACAACACTCAGTTCATGCAAGGGCTCCGTTCGACCCTTTTCGAAAAGCATGGGGTCGTGTACACCGTTTACCGAGAAGCGTTGATCTCCGAGTTACAGCACCTGTACCCGAATCGTCACTGTTCGTAGGCGTCGCACTCTTACGCCCAGCGTATGGAATGCCGCGATCGCTCATACTCGTCCTTCACCCTCGCCTTCTCCCAGTACGCATTACTGAGCGGTAATGAAAATGGCGCTACAGGCTCCTTCGCTCGAGTGGCGTCTTCCAGAAACCAGCCACCGCCCCTATTACGCTCCCAGCGGCGTAGCGCTCCAGAAGGGTGGACGATAATATGCTGCCAGCTATAATCGAGCCCAGGCTTTCGCTCCCCATTGTACGCAGTCAATGGCTCGGGAGTCCCCTTCCGAGCCCATTGCCATTTCACTGCCCCACTGCGCATAAATACAATATGCCAATCGAATGGCTTGACATGGCCAGTGTTCCCTGGCACAACTCCTCCCCTCTTAGCTTGTTAGTACAAAGAGATGATAACTCATAGTCATTTGTACAGCAGCTAAGATCCGGACACAGATCAGCCATGCGTATGTATGCGTGATATGCTTTTCTGATCGAACAGGTGCTCGAAGAGTTGGCGAAGCAATCCAGAGGGCAGAGGGTATACAGCAGCGGAGACTCCCGCTCCTTGTTGCCCAGGATGAGGCCCCAGTTGAGCAGTTTCCGGATGTGATCCCAGAGTCGGTTGGTGAAGACAAGGAGTATCCATCGTACAGTACCGCAGGTCCACCGGAGGAGGCGACTGCGTCCAGATGCAAGTAGGCTTGCGGTAGCCAGTGCCATACATACAGTAAGAGCAATACAACGGAGTAGGTAAACGGCGAACTACGGGTCGAAATCGCAGCGCAAAGGGAAACCTGCCCATCGGATTTTCCATAAACCAATGCTTGGATTTGAGGAAATCGAAAATTTGGAGCTTACGGCGTACACAGGCATCAGCCTGTCGCAGTTGTCGCACCCCAGCAGTGGTCTTAGCCTGACTGTATTCTGTGCACGGTGGGCTAGCCCAGATGACGTCAAAGTAACCAAGCGCGTAACGCTTGAAGTCCCAGTCTTGTACCTTCTCAGCGTAGGTAGGTTGCCAGCGAGGATCATGATCTACGGTGACCACGGTGATCTTCGGATAACATGCCAGGAAACTTCTCTCCACACTACCTGTACCACTGAAAAGTACTAGCAGTCGCCGCAACTCGCGTGACGAGACCACAGAGTCCAGAAGAGCCAGATGCGTCACAAAGGCGTCAGAGGAGCGACAGTATTGTTCCCAGGGTATGCAGTTGTCCAGAGAAGTGGGTTCCCCTTCATCAGAGGTGTCCAGGAAGGTTAGAGCTCTGGCTCGTTCCCGCCTTTGTTTCCGCTGCATTCTGACCTCCTGTAAGGCTTTTTCACGGGCTTGTCCTTCTCGGGAAAGTCGCAGTTGTTCGAACTCGGTGAGCTGCTCGAGTTCACCCCCGTAGTTCAACGACTCACGAGTCTTCCAGGAATCATGAGCATTAGAGTATTCAGTCCAGCGAACCAGAAATTCTTCTACTTCCTTGCCTCCTCGCGTATATTTCACTCTTCGAGCCAAAATCTTAGACACATGTGTCTGGGATTGTCCATCCACGAGAACCTTGGCAGGAGTAGGTATTTGCCGACGCAGCGCAAAAGCTTCATCCGCGGTGCGGTATTCCTTGAGGCGATGCTGCGCAAAGACGTCGTGGATACGCCATTTAGGGGGCAACTTGAGCCGATAAGCCACCGGGGCGCCTCTGTCAATTTCGGGTAGCTCTCGCTGCTGGTCACTGAACACTAGAACAAGGTTTTTGCTTAAGTTTGCTTAAGTTTTCTTAAGTTCGCTTAAGTTTGCTTAAGTCGGTATAAATCGGTAGAATTATATACCCGATGACATAGGAATGTCACCAAGCCCGCTTCAGGAGGCCCCAAGGGTTCACGCGAGAGCCCCAGAATGACTGGCGCGATGCCAGGAGATATGACTCGGAGAGGCTGGGTTTGTAAAACAAAAAGGCCAAAGATTTGTCTGGCAGTCGACGATGAGTAATTATACACATCAGCGGATCACTGATCGGTGGTGGTATAAGCGTATAATAAACCATGTGATGGGTGTTCGTGCGATGGACGCAGTCACGCAGACGGGTGATGTCATGTCATCGATCGTGGCATACGATGCGATGAGGTTCAACATTTATATCCATATCGATTATGAAATACTTCAAATTTGCGGCGTGACACAGTTGAGAAGTTGCAAGTTCAAAATTTGACTTGGTCAACCTCACTGGGCGTTCTTGAAGAGATTTACGCTCGCGCTTGGAACGCTTTTTGGCTTTGGGAAGTTTCGACGACATGGCGCTCTTCGATTTTCTTAGAGTAGAATAGTCATTTATTTCCGTTATATTATATGGTAACATGACATTTTTGTAGCTACGCTTAAACAAACGCGTTTGCACTCGAGGTTTCTCTTCTCTACAAAATCACAGATCGGCAGCCCCTTTGCAAGCGGGAAAACCGCTACTCTAACGGCGTTTTGGACTTTACCGGCGTTCTCCTCGCGGAAAACCACCACATGATGATATTTACATCACTTCATTTGGTCAATTTTTCGAAAAGATGGAGGCACACTTGGCAAGCAACCCTATCTTTTTGGCGACAGTTTTTGTCAGCTGCCAATTCGTTCATGGCATTAGCTCAAACAGAGCGCCAAACCTGCGGTTTGGAGATCTCGGTGAAAACCCGAGATGCCACACAATAGAAGAGTGTTTCCTTACACTCATTGACTTACCCTCTCCTTTTTGAAAGATTCGCAGGTTTTCAGGCCCTTCCATAGCGGGAAAACCGCTATTTTGACAACTAATTGGACTTCACGAGCGTTCTCCTCGCGGAAAACTACCCTTAGAGTACCCCATGTTTGTTTGATTTGAGTATCTCTTCGAAAAGTTCGGGGAACACTTAGCAACCCTATGTTTTAGGCGACAGAATTTTTCAGTTTGTATTGCGATAGTGGCATTAGCTCAAACAGAGCGTCAAACCTGCGGTTTGGAGATCTCGGTTGAAACCCGAGATGCCACACAATAGAAGCTTGTTTTTTCACGCGTTGTACTAACCCTCTCCTTTTTGAAAGATTCGCAGGTTTTCAGACCCTTTAATAGCGGAAAACCCGCTATTCAAAGGAATATTTCGACCTCACGAGCGTTCTCCTCGCGAAAATCCACGTGGATTAGACCCCATGTTTGTTTGATTTGAGTATCTCTTCGAAAAGATTGGGGAACACTTGGCAACCCTATCTTTTAGGCGACACAATTTTTCAGTTTGCATTGCGATAGTGGCATTAGCTCAAACAGAGCGCCAAACATGCGGTTTGGAGATCTCGGTAAAAACCCGAGATGCCACACACTAAAGGTATGCTTCTATTCCTTTTTTCCCTCTCCTTGACCTTTCCATTTCTTTAGTCTTTGAGTTCTAACATCTTGGTTGGATGCCCATAGGTACAAGACTCTTACAAGACTCAAGCAAAGGCGGAGCTCCAGCAGTGGATTGTGCGGAGGGATGCCGAGCCTCTCAACGGGGGAGGCCCCGAGCTCCCTGTCAACCGCCAATGAACAAGTATCTGGCGCCCGAGCAGCCCCCCCGCGCCTGCCGGGAGGGCAAAAAACCGTAGCTTGTAGCTCAGTAGGGGCAAAGTTGCGATGCCCATAGTGGTTGTGCATCATTTGCAATGTCCGCGCCGTGGTGACTACGTGGTGTTATAAGTTGTTACTTGTTGGCCACGGTGTTATAAGTTGTTTACAACCGTAGGGACAAGGTGCCGGTGGGTCGGGAGCGGCGTGCGCGAGTCCTGATTCAAGGCTCGAGGCGCGCCCCCCTGTACCCGTGGCTAATTGTAGCATGTCATTTTCGTTTGGGGTGGAAGTGGATTATAGCCGGTGGGTTAGGAGTGGCGTGCGCGTGTCCTTGTGATTCAAGGCTCGAGGCGCGCCCCCGGACCCGTGGCTCCACTTGTAGATATGTAGTGGTTTGGTATGGGGTGATAGTAAAACATATCTATCCATTTATGTATCGCGTATATGTCCGGTTCACGGGGAGAAACGATCGATGCAAAGGTGTGGCGGACCGAGCGTGGGCGCATATGGGTTGGACCCCTTGAATATGTTTGGTGCGGTGTGAGGACAACTCCTCTGACACGCGACCAGAAGAAGGGGATGTGGCCTGTGGGTTGTATGTGGTTGTTTTGGGTCGGTGCGGCAGACCGTGGGCGCATGTGGGTAGGGCACACTGAATATATATATGGTGCGGTGTGAGGACAACTCCTCTAACACGCGACCGGAACGAAGGGGGTGTGCCTTGTAGGATCTATGCAGTTGTTTTGGGTTGGTGCGGCAGACCGTGGGCGTAAATGGGTAGGGCACATTGAATATGTATGGTGCGGTGTGAGGACAACTCCTCTGACACGCGACCGGAACGAGGGGGTGTGCCCTGTAGGATCTATGCGGTTGTTTGGGGTTGGTGCGGCAGACCGTGGGCGTAAGTGGGTAGGGCACACTGAATTTGCATGGTGCGGTGTGAGGACAGCTCCTCTGACACGCGACCATAAGGGGGTGTGCCCTGTAGGATGTATGCGATTGTTTCGGGTTGGTGCGGCAGAGTAGACCGTGGGCGCATGTGGGTTGGGCCCCTTGAAAATGTTTGGTGCGGTGTGAGGACAGCTCCTCTGACACGCGACCATAAGGGGGTGTGGCCTGTAGGATGTATGTGGTTGTTTTGGGTTGGTGCGGCATACCGTGGGCGCATGTGTGTTGGGCACACTGAATATGTATGGTGCGATGTGAGGACAGCTCCTCTGACACGCGACC
>LGRX02012921.1:0-18576 GCA_001247695.2 Cymbomonas tetramitiformis
GCAGCATGCAACCAGATCTCTGTAGCATGCAACCCCTCTGCTCGTACCTCCCGGTACAACTCCTCCCCCCTCAAGAGCGGCCTATCTCCAGGGCACATATCTTATGGGGATTGGCCGGCCCGGGGCCGAGAGCAGCGCCCAAAAAGAGCTCCGGGCCGAAAGCGGGCCGGTCGATTTTTCATCCTTAAGTATGGAAAATATTTGAAATTTAGCAAAAACACGTGTTTTTCTTGATTCCGGGCCGAGAGTCATTCTAGGAAGATATGTGCCCTGCCTATCTCCCGAAGGATGCCGCTCCCGGTGTCTTCAGGTATCAAGCTCCCCGAATTGAAGATGGTGGAAGAGATGACGCAGTAACGGAGCCGGTACGGGGTACACGGCGTGAGCATCTCGCGCCCCTGGTTGCTGTGAAGACGATGGTCCAAGCTGAGCAGTCTCAGGGTGCCCTCCGGTGGCCCATTTACATGCGCAAGGTGTCCGCGAGGTGCACTCCAGCAATGGCGTTGGTGCAGGTGAGCTAGTCCAGATACATGTCGGCTTACGATATCGCTCTCCATACTTACAGTAGGTGCAAAAAAGAGGTTGTGGCAGTTTACGAACCACTGACCGCAACCGCAGTGCATTCGGGTATCCTTCCCTCAGGGTTTTCAAGAAACCAGTGCTTGGGCTTCAAGTACTCAATAGCATCCAGGGTGCATTTCACACTCTTGTCTGCTCCTTCCAGGTCAGGAGGACCTCCCGTAGTGCGCGCCTGACTGTACTGGGTGCATGGAGGGCTGGCCCAGATGACATCAAAGAATCCCGGTGGATACTGAGTGGGGTCCCAGTCCTCCATTGATGCGAGATGGTTAGGTTGCCAGCGTGGGTCGTTGTCGAGCGTAACCACTGAGGCAGACGGGAAGCACTTGGCAAACTCCCTTTCCACCGATCCAGTTCCGCTGAACAACACCAAGATTCTCACTGGCCGGGTCTTCCGCTCTTCAAGGTCGGTGATCACCACTAGCTCTCCATTCCCCAAGGTTTCCACTCGCTCCCACGGCAGACAGAAGTCTTCCGGTGGAGAATCCACTTCCGGAACGTCACATGGGTGTTCCATTAGCTGGGATAAGGTGACGCCAAGATGAACGGGCTGTCGCTGTTGACGTTGCCGTCGGTCATGCTCAGTAGACTTCAGCATGTCCGCCTGCATGCCTAATCGTTGTGCCTCGAACTCCTTGAGCTGCTGATTCTCCCCGCCTCTGTCCATCTTGTCTCTGGAGCGCCACTGGTCGTGAGCTGCCGAGTAGCCCGTCCAGCGTACCTTCCATTCCTCCACAGATTTACCCTTGACCATGCGTACACGATACGCCAGGATTTTGTCCACGTGAGCTTCCGCTTGCCCATCCACCATTACCGGGTCAGGTACGGGCAGTTGTGCTCGAGATGCAAACTCATCCATGCCGGAGATGTACGGCTTCAGGCGGTGCTGCGCAAACACGTCGTGAATGCGCCAGTGCGGCGGTAGGGCCAACCGATATGCCACCGGTGCCCCGCGGTCCGCCTCTGCCAGCTCCGCCTGCAAATCGCTGTAGAAGCACTCCACCACGGTTACAGGTCCATGCCAACGCTTACCGAGCTTTCGGCACAGCGCACGGTCCATCACCTTCTCCGTCAGATGACGAGCTTCGATCCACACCAGATCCCCCACTGCGTACTTATGCTGCTTATGGCGCCGGTCGAACTGCTCCTGCTGGCGCTGCTGAGCCAACTCAAGGCGGCCACGCGCGTCTCGCAACTGCGACGAAAACTTCGCAGCCATCTCATGGGCGGTACCCACCCCCCCTTTCCGTCGCGCAGAGCCAGGGAGAGCTGCAGCTTCCAGGAAAAGGTCTAGTTGAGACATCGGGGACACCCCGTAGCATAGCTCAAAGGGCGTGAATCCGGTGACGTCACTGCGCGAGTCGTTGATAGCGAACTCCACGTTCGTCATGTAGAGGTCCCAGTCATCCGGATTGGCACGAACGAGCGCGACATGTCCTCCACCACCCTGTTGGTGTGTTCCGCTTGTCCGTCTGAACGAGGGTTGTATGGAGTGGTAGAAGCCACCCGTACTCCCATAAGTCTCATTAGCTCACGCCAGAACGAGTCCTGGAACCTGGGGTCACGGTCGCATACAATCTTCATGGGGGCTCCATGCTGCCTCCAGACTACGTCGAAGTAGATTTGATGCGGGCCACCGTTTGCGCAGAGCTGTCCCCAAAGTTCATGGGCATAAGGTGTACCATTTTGCTCAGCTTGCACGTGAAGGTGACAAAGGCGTCGTTCCCTTGGGCGGTGAGCGGCAGCCCTGTAACGAAGTCCACGCTCACATCCTGCCAGTTGCGTTGGGGAATAGCGTGCGGATTCAATAATCCATCGGGCGGTAGGATGCCCGGGGACGAACCGCTTGACATGTAGGGCATGAGGCCACCCATTGCACACCCATCCTGCCACGTCCTCGGAGGCATTCTTCCACCAGAACCTGCGGAGAACTCTGTCCAGTGTCTTCTCCCGGCCAGTGTGGCCTGCAGTGGTGGAGTCGTGGGCATCCTTGAAGACTACCTCTCGCAAAGGGGAGTCCTCGCCGAGAACCAACTGGTACCGTCCTGCGGCTACACGCCATAGTACGTCCCCAACGATACGGAAATCCCTCGTGGCATGGTGCGGGGCTGCAAGGATCTCATCCCGCAGCTTCCGAAGAGGGCCGGCACGTGCATACTCATCGTGCAGGGACTCCAGGAATGTAACGTCCGTGGGGAGGCTCGTAGCATCGCGGGTCTTAGCAGCCTTACCCTGTCGCACTATAGGAGGCGCCACTCGGGGATGCCGTACTCTTGGCACCAGCTGTCGGGTAGGGGGAGCATGTACCACCAGCACGGGCCACGGAAGGTGGTGAAGTACACCGTCAGGAGTCTCGAACAGCTGTGTGGGTACTCCTCGTCGTTCGTCATGGGTAGGTATCACTTCCACCAGCCTCATACCAGCCATTCTGAAGAGCCGCCTCCATTCTTGAGGCATGCGGGCCTGGATGTCCGGTAGAAGGAACACTGCCGAGGTGTCTGCAGGGTCTTGCCGCCATTCGTCTACATACTTACGCAACACCGCCTCGATGGAGATATGACTGCTGGAGTACGGGGGGTTGCACCAGACGTGCTTTCCCCGCCACTGTTGTTGCAGACAATCAGTCCAGTAGGCGTCCACTTGACGGTTCCGTCCACCCAGGTCACAACACGCGTCGACGTCGAAGCTGCCGAACTGTCGTTGGAGGCGCTCAAAGACCTCCTTGCGCACCTTCCAGTCCTGCCGATCGGCTGGGGGCTCGGCGGCTCGACCAGACGGCCGAGCTGGCTGCTTAGGCCTTTGGGGATCCGTAGCAGGCCGTGTCGAAGTTTTCGGCGTGGCGGAAGGAGTCGTCGTAGTAATGGGTTGTCGCAGTCGAGCACTACGACGCAATACTGGGGTAGTCCTCGGGGTGCTCGTTTCCTGCCGGTGCTTTCCAGATTCGAACAAATCAGCGAAGTAGTCGGTGGGAGCTCGCAGCATTCGTTGTTCTCCAGGCAGCGTGTTGCATGTTGCATGCTCAGCTGGGCGTGTTGCATGCTCAGCTGGGCAGGTTGCATGCTGGGAGGCGCTGGTTGCATGCTGAAACCCACTGGCTGCATGCTGAACCGGGCGTGTTGCATGCTCAGCTGGGCAGGTTGCATGCGAAGCTGAGCTGGTTGCATGCGAAACTGAGCTGGTTGCATGCGAAGCTGAGCTGGTTGCATGCTCAGGCCGGCTGGTTGCATGCTCAGCAAGGCATGCTGCATGCTCAGGCGAGCTGGTTGCATGCTCAGCTGGGCGTGTTGCATGCTTAGCCGAGCCGGTTGCATGCTCAGGCTGGCCGGTTGCATGCTCGGTCGGGCGTGTTGCATGCCTTCGATGGTGGGGCCGTTACCACGGGAGGCCCTAATGAGACAATGGCGATTTGTCTCTTTACCTCAAAATTAATGGTATCGGCAGGGAGGGTCATATCTATATATATATATATATTGTAATGAATTATTCATTATCTTTATTATTTAAATTTGCGTATTACTTTGTCGAGACATCCTTCTTTACATTATTTTTGTTATCAAAATCCTTAAGTGGAAAATATTTTCATAAAAAAGGGAGGTGGGAGGTGGGAGGTTGGCTTTTCTAGAAAGTATTTTAGAATTCGCATAAATATATCATTTCATTCTATCGTCATATGAAAAACTTTTCCAAAAAGTAGCACCTCCCACCACCCAACCTCCCTTTTTCAATCGAGTAACTCCATTAGAAGACTATATGGTATCTCATATGCTTTCTCCTTATGTTTCACGCCGTACGAAACGTCTCGAGCCAACGAACTCCGTGACATCTGAGCGGTAGCTATATGTTTGCCATATTTGCGTTTGTTTTCACAAAATGAAGATTGTTTATTACACATTTTCAGATTCAGATTCACTTTGTTCGTCCATACATTTGTCATTTTCGATACGCAAATCCATATTTACAATAGCAACATGTGTGTTTGTACTCCGTCATCGGTTGCATAAAGTCTCTATGTTGCAATAATCCCCCGTCACTTGGATTTTCGAGATACCAATGTGTGGGTTGAAAATAATCGATAATGTCCAATGTGCGTTTCACAATGACATCGGCTAAATCCAAATCACGCTCACCCTTTCTATGAGCCTTCGAGTATTGGGTGCACGGTGGACTAGCCCAAATGACATCAAAGTGTTTAGGTGCATAAGCGGTATAATCCCATTGTAATATATCACCGCTTATCGTCGGATTATACTTTGGCAATATGTCTAATGAAACAATCTCGCAATTAGGATGTTTGTCTCGAAACGCTTTTGACACGGAACAAGTTCCACTGAACAATTCCAATAATCTCATTGTTACCAATAAATATATTATTGATGCGTTTTATCCACTTAAAGGCAATAGTCATTAATAGTATAAGATAACAAAAATGTCCGAAATGTCCGAGAAAGAATACCGCTTGAAAAATGACTACCCAAAGACATACCCGCAAGACCTCAAGGAGAAGCTATATAAAATCGATGAAAAAAAGAGAGCCCAAATGAGAAAATATTATGACCGAACGAGTGAGGTGCAAAACAAACAAAAAATAATATTGAGAGCCAAAAACAATCCCGATTATTGTCCTCAAGAAGCGACATTGAGCAAATACGATTGGACCGATGCCGAAAGAAAATTTCTAAGCCGTTGTGCTGAGGAGAAGAAATTGAAATATGCCGTGCCCAAGCCAAGACCTATTAGAGCTCAAGCCACCTCTCAAACCACAACCGATGCATCTACATCCGCTCGAGCCGCACCTACATCAATTGCATCGACCTCCGCTACGGCCAACACTACTACGGACCGGAGCACAAAGGACACTTTATCTAGAGATGAGATATTTGAAATCTTGGACGCTGAGGAAGGCATCGCCGAGGCCACTAAAAAGCAATGGAAGAATGTCGTCAACAATTTTGTAAAGGTGTTTAGTTTGCAAGCGAGCAAGTGGACTGAGGTGTACACGAAATACACAAACGAGGAAATCATTGAAATGTTGAACACCGCGTATACAAATGAAACCACTCGAATCAAGCAAGTTCAACTTACGCCCAAATTGTATAATACGAAAAACTCAAGTCTGGTGAAAATCATCGGTGTAGAAAGATACAAGTTTTTTGACACTCGAGCAAAAGTTTTGCAACGAAGCATTCAATCGGGAAAGATTGGCAAGAAATTGAGTGATAAAACCGACTACGTTGACGATTTTATCAAGGTCTTTAATAAGAGTGAATTAGAATTGCGTAGAAAAAACCCAAGTTCGATGGACCATCTCATCGCGATGTTATATAGCATCGGAATGTATTCGGACCAAGACTTGAATAAAGGCTCTCTTAGTTTCACTCCTCGTATCGACTATGACAACGTCAAACTTGTAAAAAGTGACAACGAAATGACCGACCCCAATGGGAATTATTACAATTTCAATAACGGACATACACGAATTCACGACTTAAAACGGGAAATAGCTTTAAAATCGATTATACAATGAATCCATTAGTTCAAAAGTATATTAAAGAATCCATTAAGGACTTGAACAATCCACGAGAGTATCTTCTAGAAAATAATGCAAAGCCCCCAAGACCATTCACATCTACATCGTTGGGCAAAAAAATGAATTCAATTATCGGTGTCGGTAATCAAACGTTTAGGAAAATGACGGAAAACATTTATTCCAAAATTTTCCAAGTCGATATGATTCGGCTTTCGGAAATAGCGGCTCACGAACCAAATACGGCATATACTCAATACTTGAATAGCAAAGAATACACCGAGGCCGAGCGAAAAGCCGCCTTAGAAAAAATTCAAGCGCAATTAAATAAAAATAAATGAATTAAATCAAATTAAAAAGTAGAAAATCATTTTTTGAAAAAAGGGAGGTTGGGCGGTGGGAGGTCTTAGATTTTCAAAACTTTTTTATAATGAAAATGAAATATATTATATTATTTATTTGATTTCTAAAATACTTTTTAAAAAAGCCAACCTCCCACCTCCCACCTCCCTTTTTTTATTTTATTAAATGAAAAATACATATAAATATACTAATTTAAGGCTGCGCCGTTCATATTAAAATAATAATTAAAATAGTCTCTCCGCTGCAAGCCGCAGAATTAAGCGCAGTTAAATTTAAATAAAAAATGAATTAAATGAATTAAAAATAAGAATTAAACTAAAAATCCTCCCCCCCTGTTCTGCCCCCCATTAAATGATATATACCCGCGATACACCCCCGTCGATTAAAATGCACCTAGGACGCATGGACTTTTTCGATTTATAATCTGCGACGTTCGATTTAATCGACCGTAAAATATAATCGAGGGCGCGAGACATAAAGTGAAACTGAATATAATTTATATAATTCATTGTCGTTATCGTCTGATGTGTACTATGGAATATTACAAAAATAATTAAATAGTCATTGGTATTGGGCTCCAGATGACCCCCTGAGATGAGTTAATCATCGGACAGGTCATATCGTGTTACCATTTTGCCCTGAGGTTTGGTGCGCTTTCTGTAAGAGTATTTGGATTTCTTAACATTGATGGGAATACCGATGAAGCTCATAAATTCATTAACTATACCTAGCATGTCTTGAACTTCGTCTTTAGTTTTCCCCACGAGAATGATGTCATCACAGAAGAACCGTGCAAAGATATCTAAAGGGGTGTCCTTTTCTAATAGGTTTTGGGAGGGAGGAATAACATTATTTCCTGGTTTGTCTGGTCTATGGCGTTCCGAGTTCAGTTCATATCCATATGTGGTTCCTGTCGGGTTTGCACCGTTTGCTCTTTTTGCTAACCAAATTGCCAGAATGTCCATAATGGCTACAAACCTTAGTGGGCTCAAAACTTCTCCCTGAGGAACTCCACATTCGAGGGACCATTCATCCGTGTGAGGCCTTCTTCGGTAAGTACCATTCTAGAGGCATCATTGGTGATGTCTGAGATGATGTTAATTATTTGTGATGGGAGTCCTAACTTTCTGAGCGCTGAATTGCTCATCCAGAATTCGGCTCTGTCAAATGCTTGTTTGAGGTCCAGGTAAACTACGTGGAGGTCTTTGTCGTATCTATTGGCATCCGAAATTACTTCATTCAAAATTTGGAGTGAGTCATCTATGTTTTTATTCGGAAGAAAGGCATCTTGAATGGGAAAGAGAATGGGGTGGGTGTTGAGTATTGTTCTGAGACGGTTAGCAATTATTGTGTTAAATAGTTTAAGACCCGTTTCCAACATTGTGAGAGGTCTTGAATTAACTATTGTACATGGTGCAGAGGGGTTTTTAGGGATTGGAAGGATGACTCCAGATTTTGCACTCTTAGGAAATCTCCCAGTTATAAGAATGTGGTTAAAAAGTGAGACAGTAACTTCTTGAAAATTCTCTGGGCCCTTGATCCACTGCGAGTATCTCATTCCTGAGGGTCCTGGTGCTGTGTAGATACCACAGTCCGAGTATGCTTGTTGAAGTTCTTTGTGCGTGATTTCTGTCAATAGCCTCGCGGCGGCCGTATCGGGGATTTTAGGGCTATCCTTGAGAATGTCAGTGAGCCACTGTGGGAGTTCATCTGGCTCATTCGGGTTAGTAGAAAATATTTTTTTTATTTTTGTATTCATCTAGTGTTGTGTTTAGTCTTTCTGTTTTGGTCTCAGGCATCTTTCCATCACTACCTGGGGTAGCGGCTGCACCTTTTTCAGTAGGTTTCATCTTTCCCATGGCTGTGTCTAGAAACCTCGAAAGGTTAGTTGAGAAGAGATGCTGCAGGGCTTCCTTTCCTCGAAGTTTGCGTCGTTCAATGTCGGTGTCTCTGCTTTTTTGAAAAGCATTTCTGATTATTACATAATTTTCATGCAATCGTAATCTCCATGTAGCTGCTGCTTCATTGAGTTTGGGTTGGAGCGAGGCAAACGGTAGTGTGCGGGCAGCCTTTTTGGCTTGCTTTGGAATGTTGCTAACATGAGTTCTTGTATCCAAATATTTGATGGTGCGGCGTACTGTGTTTAGCCATTTGTATATATAGTTAGATACTGCTGATGGTTTTTCGGACCTCCCAGTTTTGTTCAGATTCTTGGTGCCAACGGCGTCACTTGCCGCCTGATGTGCCAATTTGTGCAGGGTATCCCATGTCGCGTCAGGGTGCATTTCCTTGAGGCCAGTGCCGCCGTTTCTAGCTGCTTCCGATCCATTATCCATTTCGAGTGTGCTATGTAGTCTTTCAGTGTAGGACACCCAGCCTGTAGCGTATTGGAATAAATGGGTGGTGCAGTCTATTTTTTCCGAATGCATCTCAGATCCGTACAGGTTCCAGAATTTAGCAGGCATATGGGGTTGTAGAAGAATATCCCAGCTGGTCATGTGATCATCTGTGCTGGATTTCGTGATTTTCTTAACTTCCAGTGAGCTGAATGAAAGGTGTCGTTTGAGATAGGCATTTACATCTTTCTTATTTAGTAGGTGAGGCGAACCTATATGCCAGATGTTATCTTTGTCGTTATGGCCTAAGTTGAGACCACCTTCTGGCATCCCCTTTCCTCTAGAGAGTAAATGAGCTGCATGCCATGGGCTATTAAGGTGAATCCACCATTCCTTGGGTTTGTTGTGCCATTTAAGGCATTGTTCTATGTTGTCTGTCTCTTTATTTTTAGCTATGAGCTTGCTCACTGTTATGGGGCTGCCGTCAGTATTATCCCGTTTAAGATCGAGATCAGTGGTGTCACCCTTGATGGTGCTGATAGCGTCTCTTGCTTTGTTTTTATTGATGCACGCGTGCACAAGTTCATTTGTGCTGTATACGTTTGCTTCAAGGAGATCTACAATATCTTTCTTGTTTATTTTCCTTTTTGTATCCGTGTTTTTGTTTGTCATTCTGATTGGGTAACCTGGGTACTCATCATGTGTGGTTTCCTTGGCACCATTAAATCTAGGTGTTGGCAAAGTAGTATCTGAAGTTATCTCAGGTTTAGTGTCGTTTTGAGGGAGCTTAAATTCAGCCCATACTATCCCGTGGTCGGAGATAATATAAGGATTTTCCTCCGTCCATCCAGATTTAACTGTCATTTCTGCCATAGTAGAGTTTGCCATGATATGGGTGAGCTTTGCTTTTGAGTTTTTGGATATAACATGTGTGAAAATTTCTGTGTTTGGGTTACGGTCCATTATCAGTTCATTGAGGGAACATTTGTCATTGGTAAAATAATTTAGAAGATGCTTATTCTTCTCGACATGCTCTTGATATGACATGTAATTTCCACCTGACACCCGCTGATTTGGGGTAATAGTACAGTTTTTGTCACCTATCTCTATGTAGGCCTTTTTTGGATTATTTCCTGCCTTTCCTGCCCAGTCAGTGAGTGTGTCATATAATTCCTTTTGTTCATCTACTAGTGTGGCATCATTCATGTAACCGCTGGCTATGTAGAGCTCCAGACCGTTATTTCCTGAAAATTTTGTCATTACTGCCCTTTTTGCATCACCATCAATTGTGGTAACCGAGGTGGAAAGTGGCAAACTTTTCGGGTTCCATAAGATCATAGAACCAATGGAAGCTCTTTCGTTTACATGAGATGTGCGGAATTGAATTCCTTTTTGTGTCATTAGGGTTTTAATCAATGCAAGGTTTTCAGTATTCACCTTGGTTTCTGATATACAAATTATATCGGCCCGTTTGTCAATTAAAAGATTGCAGATTGTTTCTAATTTAACCAAACTGTCTTTATCTTCTTTGTGGTGTCGGAGGCCTCTCATATTCATACCCATTATAATCAGACTGCCAGAGTGTTGTGCTAGTTGTAGTTTTGTAAGTCGGCCTAATTCTTCAAAAAGAAAAAAAGAAAAAACCACGCCCATTGGGCGTATGAGTAAATTAATTTCCCCGGCCCTACTCTGGGCCGGACCGCCACAAGTGGCGGCCTTAATGGGACAATTTACACTGGGTGGTTCTCATCTCTATCCTCCTCTTGCTTTTCTTGTCTGAGTCTTCTGTATAGCTGGTAGGTGCTGTGTGCATAGTTTACTGTCAGGTCGTGTATCCTTTGTAGCGCCTGTGTGGCCTCTTTTCTATTGAGTCCAAGTTGCTCGAGTATGTCTTGGTTGTGTTTGTACACCGTGCCTGTCCTGCCCACTACAAAGACATGGAGTTTGGCACGGAATCCGTGTTTACGTAGCAGTTGTAGCAATGGTCCGTATTTCATGTATTTTCCCAGGAGCTTGGGTCCCCATTTTTCGTCGTCGGTGTGGGCCACCTCAATGAGGTGTAGGTTTTTGACTCTTGCTGGTGCTTCCTGTTGTGTGCATTCTCACCCATCCTCTAGGTCTTCCAGGCCCTCTATCATGACTATGTCTACAAAGCTTGGTATGGTGTCGGGCCCATCGTTTCTGCCTGGGTTGTCCTTCCCGTCGTGTCTGCATTGCCCTCTGGTGAGTATGTAATTCGGGAGTATCCTTGGCTTAACCCCTGGGTCCCTCTTTTTTCCGGTGTAGGCGAGGACTTTGCACCCTCCTTTCCTATGATGGTCAAGTATGTGTTTTAGCTCGTCTGCGTGGGCGTCCGCCCTATCCGAGGACATTCCTCTCATTTGTGGGTTGTTGCATCCACCTAGGGCGTGCCCTACTCTCATGAGGAAGCCCTTTGCGTAATCCACCCCTTTGTGTCCGCATCCTTCCAGGGTGCACTTTCCGCTTCCTCCGGCTGAGTTTTTCGCCGTCTCATAGTCTTGTGCTGGCAGTATTCTCAGTCTGCATTTGAGTATTGTTTTTCGTGCCGCAAAGGTGGCTCTTTTCCAGAAGCCGTTCGCTATTTTGTGTAGTGGCTTGTCTCCCTTGAGGTGCCTCATTGTTTCGTTTAGCCAGTTTTCGGTGGCCTTGCCCTCCCGAACCGGGGGGGCATTCCTGTTTTTCGTTCTGTTGTGTGTCATGTCGTGCTTTCGTTGTTTCCATCTTGTTCTGGGCATCGGGTCCTCCATCACCGCATGGACTCTGGACTCCTCCGTGACCCGGTCTAATTCTTCAGATTGTTTACTAACGCTTTTGTGTTTTGCTTTTTGTAAGATGCATCTGCCATCTGCGTCATAAATGTTTCACAATCAAAGATTTTGTTTGTGCATTTGGTTTTTTGGATTATTCTCTTTTGTTTATGAGAGTGTTTCCTGCGGTATCCGTGTGTGTGGTGTGCGCTAGAAAGTTTTCCTTTGCCTGAGATGAGGTGATTATAAGCAGTGTAGGTAAGTTTACACTCTTTGTTTTCAGGATTTGGCTTTGTAGGATGTGCATCAATTTTCGGGAGGTGAGATCTTGATGATTGTCGTATGGTTGAGATGGCTTTGTTGTTTTCGTGTTTGGTTATTCTAGCTTCTCTGCCCGTTTGCGGAAGAATTCTAATGTGTAGGTTTTCAAGTTCGTATAGTAGATCTCTGTTTAGTTGTGCTGCCGAGAAGAATTTAGTGTTGTGCAGGATGTGGAAGGCTTTGTGGGCTAGTGTAAAATTGAAAACCCCCATGGTGTTCGGGTGTACTCCCAGTTTCAAGGTTATGCGGTGCACACTTAGGTCTTGTGGGAGAGGTGTGAAACTGTCTTTCTGGTGTTTATTGGTAGAAATATCAAAATCACAATAAATAATCTTTCTTTCTGGAATTATGTGGACCGCAGTTGACCATATTTCATTTATCACAAGGAGATGAATTTGAATGTTGGTGTTATTCGTATTCCAGGTGTGATGATATTTCCTATGTGATTCGATGGCTTCTGAAACAATTGTTTCATTAGTGGTGTGTGTCTTCCATTCCAGTCTGAAAGTTTCTATCAGAGTTTCTATCTGCTTTTTAGGTGTGGCACCTCTCCGTGTGAGGATATGGTGGGAAGGTGAAGTCATATTTGGGCCGCTGGTTACCGCGTCATTTCCAGTGGGCTCCAGGTTTTTTAGCTCCAGTGTGTTGCGGATATTCTTGTCCAGCAGCTCTATTTCTTTCCTGATTTCTAATCGATATTTATGTATTTCCTTTTGCATTGTTTTGTCGCCATACCCCCCGCTACATAGGTCATACTTTAGGTACTCGAAAAATGAGGTCTGGTGGGAACCTCTGTTCCACTGGGCCCATCTGAAAGCAGTTTTTGCTACCCATGTGCCACAGTTGTATGTATCTGTTTGAAATGTATCTTTGCTAATGGTAATTGTGGATACCTTATATTCTGTGGTGGCTTTGAGATTTTCCAGCCAAGTTCTGAGTGCTACCACAATCGTATTGATGGTTTCTCTTTCGGCTTTATCTCCAAAAGGGGCATATATGTAAGCTTCTATTTTCCCAGGTGATGACAAGCGGATCATTATGAGGCGCCAGTGTATATTGTCACACACGCCTATTTGTGTGTGGCCATATTTCTTGAGTCTACTGATAATGAGTTGTGTGAATTTTTGGTCCTCCAATGTCATTTTTAGCATCATGTCTGTGACGTCCATGGGGGCAATGGTACTCGGGTCCCGGATTTTCATTACGTCACCAACACGAGTTGCATTTAACCACCCCTTTTTCTGAGAACAGTGATTCCGTGGCCACCCTATTTCCATCTATTGCATTGTCTTCGGTGCTTGCTCCACCGCTTAACATCTGATCAGGTTCAGGCATATTATGTTGTTCGGTATCATTGCCCTTCTTGCGGTGGATTTTATGTTTCGTTATTTTTAGGGGTGATTTCATTTTAGATTTCTTTGTATTTTGGGTCCGTGCCCTCTCCCAGAGCCATGCCATTTGGGGGTTTTGTATCATGTATTTCAAGGCGCCCTTACTGATCCTTTTGCATGCCTTAGGTCTCTTGTGAGCTAAGTGTATTATGACTCTAGGCCCTGGAAAATATTGTTTAGAGTTCAACTTCATTTTGCTAAGTCCCGCCATTAAATGAAAAAGCATGATAGCGGGCCCGTAAGTGATTTTTTGAAGTTCTGCTCGTGTCTTAATATTCTCCTCACATCTCAAGAGGTGTCGCATTATGTAATATGTCATAATTATGCTGCCGCTTATGTCTTTATCAATTATTATCTCCATTTAAAATATGTCTCGGTCCGTGCTGGGTTTACTAAGTACAGTCTTAAGTTCTCAAGGTGACTTGTAGTTTTACCAACAGAAAGTATAGATTTATTTTCGGTCCATATCAGATTGAAAGTAGACTTTTTTAAGTTATCCGTCCACCGCGTTAGATTTGCAATATATCGCCGCATTATTTCCGAGCTCCGTATTAGTTTATCTGTACCCCGCTTGGCTACATTCCGCAATTGGTTGTTTGAAAGCCAAAACAGCCGAGGTTATCCGAAGACCGCTTTAAGTTAGAACCGGACCGCTTCAGGTTATCTATCGGCATATTAAAGTTATCTAACCTCCGTGTTGCGTTAGCCGCATGCTGCTTCGGGTTTCCCGAGTCCTGTGATTGTTTATCCTTTAGCCGCTTACATTTGTTGGTTGTCCTTATCCGGCTGACTGCAGTCCATTTCAAGTTACCTGCATTACTTGGTGAGTGTGCTGAAAACCGCTTTGGGTGTGAAACCGTCCGCATCAATCTATCTGCTGGCTTATTAAAGTTATCAAGCCACAGTATTGAGTTGGCCGTATGCCGCCTCCAGCTTATTAAGCTCCAAGTCTGTTTATCCAGGAACCGCTTCAAGTTTTTATTAGTACTATTACGGTGTATTGCATTCAGTTCTAAGTTGTTAAAACACCAAGCTAAGTTTGCCGTGACCCGCTTCAGGTTAGCAGCAAACCGCTTCGAAAAGTATATGGGTTTATTTGTGTTATTTGTTAACCGCATGTTGTTTTCTAAGCACCGTGTAAGTGTTATTAAACTTTCTGTATAATGCATTGAGTTATCAGTATGCCGTGTTAAGTTACCTGCATATTGTGTAGTGTTTCCTGCTTTGTTTTCCCGTCCTCTTAAGTTAGCTAGGCACCGTGTGTGGTTATTTATTGGTATTGTAGTGTTGAGTAACCGGTGCAGGTTATCTTGTAAGTTTGTTGGTTTGGGTGCCCCGGGAGG
This sequence comes from Cymbomonas tetramitiformis, assembly GCA_001247695.2. NCBI lineage: Eukaryota > Viridiplantae > Chlorophyta > Pyramimonadophyceae > Pyramimonadales > Pyramimonadaceae > Cymbomonas > Cymbomonas tetramitiformis. The sequence continues at coordinate 14,626 of LGRX02012921.1, forward strand.
TGAACTATGTGAGGAACTGTATTCATTGCATAAGTGTTTATCAAGTGGCAGGTTATTATTATGCCAGTTGGGTGCTTTGCATTTGTTTAGTGACAGTGTGCCGTTCACAGAAGGGTCCATATGATGTAGGTGTCTATATAATGCAAGTTTGAGAGTGAATTTTGGGCCATATATATGTCCGTGCTCTGCTTCTAGGCTGAGCTTTTGAAGTTGAGAGAAATATGCATTGTGTGGTGAGACAATCTGTGGGGAGTGTACAGCAGATACAAAAGAGAATGCGGTGCAAGAGCAGGGGCTTAAATATTTGCTGTGCATACTTAAATTTACTGCTGGCCGATGGGTTACAATGAGCAGAGCAAGGAAGAGATTGGCTCTTCTGGTTGCAGGAATGCTAGTGTGGGTCACTTGCATATCAGATGCACGGGATCACAAAGTCTGAGAAAGTGTTCAGAGAGAAGAGACGGATTGAGTGGACAAATTTCTCAGTATCTACCTTCAGCAAGATTAATTCCTTCGTCACCTTCCTGTGTCAGGGGTTGTCTCTGGCTGCCTCCTGCGGGGATCTTGTGAGCAGGGCTGAGAGCTGAGGGGGTGAGCTTTCTCTTTAATGCTTTAGCTTTTGCTGCTTCCCACTTGGCTGAGTTTTTTGTGGGGGTACTCGGCGGTCCTGGTGGGCCTCCTGGTGGGAATCCTGGGGGGCCTCCTCCTCCTGTTCCTTTTCCTTTACCAGATCCTTTCCCCTTTCCCTTCCCTTTTCCACTGTCCATACAATTTTTGGAACAATGACCGAACCTTTTAGGAGATGGGGCACACTTGAAACACTCGTGGGCACTGCACTGAGTAATCAGGACTACTCCTACGGGGTTGTAGATGTACTGAAGAGGAATGAAGTAGACTGCGTGCTCCGGATTTTGAATGTCCAGTACTGCCGGTTCCGGTGCTGCTGCTACTGGGGGCCTGAGTACTGCGTAGATCCTTCTGACCAGCCGTGATCCTCTGCCCTTGCCTGGTTGTTCTGTGAATGTCTGTTGAAAAACAACCCGCTTTACAAAGCTTGCAAATGGAGTCGTGAGCAGAAATGAGACAATGTTTTCCGTTGAGACCTGGAGATTGGGAGCGGAAGCACGCAGGAACAGGTTGAATCGAGTTAGTCTTGAAGATTTGGGAGTGATGTTGAAACGCTGCCCGTCCACCAAAAGGATTCCCAGCTCGAGAATTGCGGCAGCTTCGTCCTCGCCCTTTAGCTGAACTTTGATGAAGGGAGTCTGCGTTTTTACACTAGTTAGAATGCACATTGTCGTAATGTTTATAGGAATGGAAGCTTTGAAAGGCCAATGGCGCTTACGTAATGCAAGAGCAGTAGTTTTGAGAGTGTTTTTTTACGTGAAGTGAGAGGGCGGTTTTTACCTTAGCGACACCCGATGCGTCCACCTTACGCGACAAACCGTCAACTGCCAGTGAGCCAACGTCGAGATGCTTTCTGGTCAGGGTCTCCTCGCACTGCCTTCTGACTTCACTCAGCTCGCGTCCGGTGAAGCGCGCGATGTTCTGGACGTTGTGCCTCGTGATCTTCAGTGTCTGGAGAAAATCCTCGTTCTCCAAGTCACCTTCGTGGCCTTCGATTTCGGTTTCGGCGTTCTTCACCGTCTCAGAGTAGTCCACTGCCATTTGTAGAGATGCCAGGTCGAACTCAGCTTCCTCTTCGTGGTTGACAAGTGACACTTCTCGTTGTCCAGTTAGCACGTCGATTCCGTCGTACTCGCCTGTGTTCGCAGCTGTTAGAGGTGCAAGAATGAGAAAAGAAATGCTTGCTATCTTTAAATGCTGTGCGTGAGCTTTCGCTACTGCGTTTTGCGATGCGGCAGTTGTAATTAAACAGGTTAGGAATGGGAGGCTGTTCAATTTTATACCTGCTTCTTCTCTTTCTTCCCAAGTGTCCTCTTCCTCTTTCTCCGCCTCGTTTTGAGCACCTTCGGCTTCTGGCAGTGCTCCCTCGTGTGCACTCAGGTCGATGTCTGCTAATCCAGAGGCTGAGGGGGACTGCTGAGTTAACTCCGATGCCTGCTTCGCAATGCGTTCCTCAACTTGTGTCTGAACTGACTCCAGTGTGGGAAAATACAGGTCAAATTCCAGGAGTGCTTCGACAATGTTTCTGATGTTCTCCCTCTGAACTGTATTCCTGGTGTGCTTTATTAACTTTTCAACGTTTGCGATTGCTGCTGCTGACTCAATGACTACTTCGTTTCCTTTCACTGAACACATATTTATCGCGTGTCTGAAAATGTTCCACAGGTAGGTGCACATAGTGGATGGCCTCTGAATGTTTCCGAAAAACTGCTTATGGTTTATTGGGATGTTTCGGGTTGCAAAGACTGCGTCTGCTTTCGCAAGGAAAGTGGCATAAATGAGAGATGAAACTGTGTCCTGGTCCAATTCTGCGCTCCACTTATCACTGTTCTCAATCACGTCTGAGTTCATATTCCGCATAAAGTCATATTTCTGCTGGATGGTTTCTGGTGAGGTGAGCGCGTCCATATCTGTGGCTCCTTCTTCGCTCATATTTCTCCTGTGTGAGATTATCAGGAACGCGACAACCAAGTGCGTTAGAGTTCTGATGTTGTTTTTCTTTTTTCCTTCAGTTGTGCGAGATGTTGTACCTTACGGTTTTGGTTCCTCACTGGAGAGCTCAAGGCTCTCCAGCTTCTCCAGGCGTTTTGTTACTCTTTCCCCAGGACCTTCGTAAAAAACTCAGGTCGCTGGGTACTCAAAATTCATATCACATATCAAGGAATCATACAAGCTAAAGCGAGATCATACCGCAGGGTTTAGGGTTTGAAGCAAAAGACACCATATTTCACTATAAGAAGCAAAACAGGGGTCGAAAAATACCTTCTGGTCGACAATATTCTAGGAAAAACGTCTACTCAAACCTAAAATATTATCATAAATAATATGCGCGAAAAAACATTTTTTCCAGTGCTCGCGCCCTTCGGACGCTGAGACGTTTTTTTTTGTGTGAAAAATCGAAATGTACCTGTACCTGGTACCTGCGGTCCAGATTTTGCCAGGTAATACCTGTGACGAACAGGTACTTTTCAGGTACTTTTCGATTTTTGCCACGTCGCGTCGTGGCGACGCCAGTGAGTGATCTCAAAATCGTTGCGGCGTGAGTAAAGGCTAAAGGGCAGTTCCCCCTTGATAGCTTGCCATCTAATAACCTAAACGAAGTACAGTACTGTGTTCCCTCAACTCATCACGATGTCGGAATCGGGTGGCGCAACCCTGGTCAGTGTTTCTATGTCAGAAGGAAGTTCGAACATCGAGAGCAATTCTGCAATAGTAACATGCATAGGCGCAACAACACGTAAATGAATTCATTTTTTGTCAGTAATCTGGCATCGATTTGACAGATACGCTGCAGTTTTTCCAACTTTTTACACACTTAACCTTACGAGATAAAACTTGGTGTGTGAATATATCTTGTTTAGACGAGCATTTTGGTATGTCGTTTGCTATCATTGGTACGATACATCAAAAGTTTCGACATTTTTTGTAAGCCGGCATCGGTTTTACGGACAAAATGATTTTGCTAACTTTTGATACACTTAACCTTTTAGGCTGAAACTTGGTATATGAATATATCTTTCTTAGACGAACATTTTGATATATCGTTTGTTATCATAGGTGCGATAAATCAAAAGTTTCGACACGGTATATTGCGTTATCGCCCGATTTCAGGTGCTAATAGCGGTTTGGTAGGCCTAGAATACGAAACCGCGTGAAAAGTACCTGAAAAGTACCTGTGGTACCCGCGTACTACCTGGTACCTGTACCTGTACCTGCATGAAAGTACCTGTACCTGGTACCTGCGTCGATTTCAAAATCGAGAAGTACCTGTACCTGGTACCTGTGACCCATGGGCCCAACCTAAAAGTACCTGGAGGTACAAGG
>LGRX02012921.1:18693-40679 GCA_001247695.2 Cymbomonas tetramitiformis
AATATGGTGCATTTCATACGAATCAGCAATGTCGCTATTTGAAAATTTTCGCCTGCGGCGCATGTCTGATCACTCGTAATACTAAAAGACCCCACGGTACGCTGCGGGTGTCGTGGGACCCGCCGCGCGTGTTGGCCCCCGCCGCGCGTGTTGGGACCCGCCGCGCGTGTTGGCCCCCGCCGCGCGTGTTGGGACCCGCCGCGCGTGTTGGCCCCCGCCGCGCGTGTTGGCTCTGCCGGGGGGGGGGATAGGATCCGACCCCCCAAGGCAAAATATCGAGGTCTAGGGGGGGGGTCCAACCCCCCCAAGGCAAAATATCGAGGTCTGGGGGGGGGTCTAACCCCCCCATGGCAAAAATACCCAGGTCTAGGGTCTAACTCCCGTGGCCCCAGCAGAAATCAAATGATGTGCTGTCTTCCAGGCTGCAAAGGCGTACCAAGGTACTACCTGTGAAGGGCCTTTCATAGAACAGGGGAAATATATATATATGCACTGTCACTGTGATACGGAAAAGGCAGGCGTGTCAGGCTGGTAGAGTCTAAAGTCGGATTAAACTAAAAGAAAATTGAGTTTAAGCTGGCGGACGGACCGTGACACACGAGCGGAGCAAACAGCAGGCACTGCAAGTGACATCCGAGCAGGCGAGGGGTGACACAGGGCACCACTGACCTCCCCCCTTATGGGGGGTGAAAGTCAGTGTTCCCATGACACCACCTCACCCCGAAGGTGGGAGGTGCACTGCAGGGCCAGCCGGTACTCCCGGGCAGGCGGCTAGGAGAAATCTAATGTTTCCCTAGTTACTAGCTAACTCGTGATGTGTCAATTGAGGGTGTCAATCTAAGCAGGCTAAAAACGGCGGCGGCGGCGCTCTCAATGGTGTGAAGCACCAGCCCATCGTCGTGGATCAACCGATGCCCAAGCGAGGCCAAAGCCCACAACGGCGTGGCACCACCAGAGCGGATGAGCCGAAGTAGGGGGGGCGAGAAGGGCGAAGGTGGAAAATGCGGTGAGTGTGCCCAACGAACGCGCTGCACACAGCAAAGGTGAGGATCGAGGAATTGGAATGGGAGTGGGCGGTGGTGATAACACCACCACACACCACCAGATGACGGCCAAGGGATGCGTCGGGTGAAAGCGGAGAATGCGGAGAGGCGAGGTCGTAGGAGTCAAAGTCCTTGTCGTCGATCAAGCCGAAAATGTCGGAGTCGAGGTTGGTGCCTGGCGAACAAGCTCCACCAGACACCACTAGGTCGCAACCAGGGGTAAGATGTTGTCGATGTAGTCGTAAAGATACCAACGCTGAACGTGTAGCGGCCATACGTACACGCTGGAGTGAGGCGGCCATGGCCACAGACTGCAGACTGCAGAATCTGCAAACCCAATGATAGGGTTCCCAAGCGAAAAAAATAACTTTTCGTAAAATCAGCCGAATCCAGCGATGGAAGGGTCAATTGGGGGTAGATTTTCGCGGGGAACACGGCGGTGAGGTCAAAAACTGCTGGATTTGACACTGTGACACTCAAAACTGTCACATGTCACTTCCTATGGTAGGCTGGGTGACCGTCACCAGTAGACGGGAAACACCCGTTAGGTATTTATGTATGCCTCTCTTTTATCTATCACACTTTTACCGTTCTGATTCCGTAACCCTTAACTCAGGGTTTATCTCACCAGTTAGATATATATTACCGCCGAACTATATATCTGCCAGGTTTGGCCCCACTTGCGCTTTATTTAGCCACTGCGAGATTGCCACCATGAGTGGCTAAGCTCGGACGCCTGGGATGGAGTGAGGCGCTCCGCGCGTGAGAGTGCCGGCAGTCACGGGTATGGCCTAAATTTTATGGGTTGATTTACGGCACGCCGCACCGGTTGGAGAACGATTTTCTTACGGGACTTAACGTTGGACTGGTTTACGTTTTCTGGTTGGATCCCACACCGTTGCGTATTGGCCGCCGCTACCACACGACTTCCCGGGATGATTTGATCTCTCACGGCTGCCGTATCGGCGACCCGCGCGTTTCTTGGCCGCCCGAAACTGCCGCACATCTCACGTTTCATTGCCTCACTCCGCCCCTTCAGTCCTTCTCACTATGGTTGCTTCTACTCGAGCCACCGCTAGCATGGCGAATCGCCGACGCGCACTAGCCACGATTTTTGATTCAGCAGCTGCGAGACACGCCAACACTCCAGCCACGCCGCCGGCGGCTCAGCCGGCTGCCAATTCAGCAGGTGCTGCGTTCCTAGCCTCGGTGCGTACACTTCAACGAGAGCACTTCGACATGAAGGTCTCCAAGTCCGTTCGTCAAAAGTTATTCGAGGACAAGAACGGGCGATTTTCAGGGACTGAGTGCCACGCGTCCGCACTCTTCGCCAGGATGGTCTCTGCGCTGCAGACGGCGTTTGTCACGGAGGACATTGGTTTTGCGCCCCTTTTCCTGCTGGACAATGCTACCCTTCCCGTCCGCGTGGAGGCCAACGCCTTGTTGTTCTCCGCGCTTGAGCTCATGGTTGACCCCGCGTCACCCGCAGCTGACTGGATGGACTCCTCACACTCCACCTTTCCGAGCGACGGTAAGCGGGTGCTGCTTGAGTTTGCCCGCCGCATGATCCCGGCAGGTGACCCCTTTCAGGGTCAAGCGGACATGTTGAGCATCCGCATCTCCGCGGGCGTGGACCCGCATGACAAAATCGGCGACTTCAACGCCGCTCTGAAGGCCGCGAGGACGCGGGCAACACTCCAAGATGAGGACGTGAAGGCGCTGTTCATCAAGTCCCTCGACACCGTCTTCTACCAGCCGGTGGTGTCACGGTTGCTTCTCCACGATCAACGAGCCGCTCACGACCTCCTCACGATTCAACAATGGGTGCGTGAATGCTACTCCGAGCACGTGCGGGCGGGCACCGCCACGGCGTCCGCACACCGCTACTCTCACGGCACGCATTTCATGGAGGGAGCCGCCGATGACTCCGGTGGACCCAGCGAGCTCGCGGACTTGAGGACGATGGTCCTCGACTTGAAGCGTCAATTGGCCGCGTTCCTCGACACCGCAGGGTCCGAGCCGTCCCCACGGGGATTTACCCCTCGCGCGGACAAGCCGGACCGCCGCGTCAGGACCCGCTTCGCGGCCTCACCCCTCCCCAAAGGGGAGAATTGGTCCCAATCCGTCTCAAGGAAGGTGGCCTTCCACCGCGACAGCGGTGCGACCATCCCGTACTGCCGAAATCAGGTGTGTGCTAAGGGGAAGGCGAGGCATTGGCACCGGGACTGCCCGAACGGGGGCAGGACCGGACTCTCGGCCTACGCCTTCGCCGAGGAGGCCGAAAACTCCGTGCTGGCCGCGAGGTTCCAATACGCCATCGACAACAGCGACCCCGTGGAATTCAACGCCCTCTGCATGCTTGCGGGCGGGAAGCCGGAGGTCTTCACCGATCTTTCCGCGTGCTCGTTCTGCGAGGAGGACGGTGAGGTCCTCGTGTCCGCCGTCACCGAGTTCTCTGAGATGGCACACGCGGCTGGGGCTTCAACATTCAACATCAACACCTTCACTGCCGACTTGCCGGTGGTGTCGGAGCCGACCGCGCACTCCCCGCCCGCGTCGGTTGAATCCGAGGAGGAATGGACCGGTCCGCCGAACCCCTTCTGCCCTCCCGTCACCCGCACGTTTGCCGATTTCATTGAGAGCACGGGGGTTGCATTGGAGGCGCCCGACGAGCCGGCCGCGAGCATGAATTTGCTCTCCGCGGTTGAGGCACCGGAGCGCGTGATGGACTACAAGCCCGCGACCTACGCCACGAGCGACGATGACGACGAGGATGCCTCGGTGACACCGCCGCGGCCACGGTACGGCTGTGGGAACGCCATTCCGGGCTTCGGGAGGTCTCTTCTCACTTCATCCTTGGTGTGTGCACTATTTGTAATTTGTGCCACCGCCGCGCCGCACACCGTTGCCGATGTCGGTGGTGCCGGTGCGCGCACATGCACGGCTCCACCGGTCGGTGGTGCTACGTGGACTGCCTCAGCAGTCCCGACTACGGAGGCTTCGCCGACTGAGGTGGTTCATGACGTGCCGTGTGCTATTCCGCCTCGTCTCCACCGGCGGGAGCAGAGGCGGCAGGGCCTCTATATGGCTCCGGTGCCGTGGCATCCCGGGCCGCCGCCGCCTGCCGTGTTATTTGAGGACGGTCCTCCGCTGTCGCCGGCATCGTCTATTCGTCTTCAGATGACGAGGCCCCACCGTCGGGCAGCACTTGGCAGCACCCCGGTGCGGTGCAGCCTCCTGTGATCGAGGATTCAACAATTCCTTCTACGAATGATTTACCACCGGCCCCGGAGGCCGGCAACTACTTCACCCTCACGCTGCTCCGAGCCGGACCGCCAGCTCCGAGAACCTCTAGTGGCTGAGATTGATCGCACACCGTGCCTGCCTAGAGATTAGCTATAGAGTAGCTTCCTAGATGTGCAGAAGAGCTCTCTGAATTTGAGCTGTGTTTAGGGTTTTGGCACCTAACAGCAGTATCTGACAATCTTTGCTGTGACTGGGACCGCCCTGACCAAGAGTACAGGCCCCCAGTTGTGCTACAGTTTCCTCCTGAAGTTGAGTAGGGAGTTTGTTGCTTCGTTTCACTACTAGCTCCGGTCACCACCCTAGGTGGTGTGCTGGATTTGACACTGTGACACTCAAAACTGTCACATGTCACTTCCTATGGTAGGCTGGGTGACCGTCACCAGTAGACGGGAAACACCCGTTAGGTATTTATGTATGCCTCTCTTTTATCTATCACACTTTTACCGTTCTGATTCCGTAACCCTTAACTCAGGGTTTATCTCACCAGTTAGATATATATTACCGCCGAACTATATATCTGCCAAAAACGTCGTGTCGGAAACAACACAGCAGCCACGGGGAGAACGCTCCCGGCGAGATAGAACGAACTCAATAATTGATAACATACGGGAATAAATATTCAGACTGACACAAGCAGAGTCACCGAAGATGACATACCGGAAATGACACGTGACAGTAGGAACATGTCACAGTGCCAATTCCAGCACACCACCTCATCTGAGGTGGCTCTACAGCTTGTGCAAGTCACCACCCTAGCTACTAGAGTTTACATCTAATGAGAATGTTAAAGTATTGTATGTAGCTAGAAGATCACAAGTGTGAAGAAATTAACAGAGGAGGCCGAGGACATACACCGCTAGCGAGCTCAGTCCACACGGGTCACATCCCCAATTCAAATTCCTGCCGGCTAGTGGTCAGCAGCTAGTACCTGTGCCGCCTGTCTGCTCATGGGAAAGAGATGAACCAAGGAAACACCAGTTGCCTGTCGGTTTAGCAAAGAAAACAAAGCCATGATCCTGCGATCGTCACGTCTTAAGAATAACAATGAGGCTTGTGATGTAGAACGCTGCTCGCTAGTGGTCAAAAGAAATGTAGCAAGTTCATCGGACAAAAGAAGATTCCCAACTCAGCTAGTGGTCGAAACACGAAGTAAAAGCTCTGCCTGTCCGTTTAGAAATTAAGATGAACCAGAAGAATAACCCCCGTATGAGCTGCCGCTAGCACCACCAGACCCAGAGTCGTAGTGGTCAGAACCGTAATCGGAGTGGTCAGCCTCGTCCTCGTAAGCACCACCAGAGTCGTGCCCATCGTGATCGTCGGAAGAGTAGGGGTAGGACTCGTTGTTGTCATCGTACACTGGGTCAACGTGCTCTGAAGAGAGCGAAGCATTCCCAGTTGAAATAAATGTTGTTGGCGGGAAAAAATCGGCTGCTGCAACGTCCAAAACACCGCCATGAGACTCCCCTTGGGAACCTGTGCCCAAGGCAGGAGCCTGTGCCAACTGTGAAGGGCAAAATTGCGGAGAGGCCAAGTGGCCATCAAACTCCTCACAATCGTCGTCCGACTCATCGTAATACCCGGGAGGGTACTCCGATTCGTCTTCGCTCTCACCACTCTCAAACACTGCGTGAATGTCTGGCTATTCAGATGTGTCGATGGAACCAGAAGCAGAATCCACGGAATGAAAGTAATGTCGCTCTACACGAACAGGAGGAGCCTGTCGTGTGAGCCTGCGCGTACTGGAGGAGCCAGTCGCGGGTCTCGTGGTCGTTATCTGTGACGAAACAGATCGGGTGTCCAAAATCACGGACCCATTGCCAACGCCCTTCTCACAGAAAGTTACGGCCGGAATCAAAGAAGAATCGGACGCAGCACCACCAAGTGCTGCGTCCCCTGAAACAATGAGATTCAAAATAATCGGCTCGAAAGATGCTGGAGGCTGCGGTAAAATCTGAGAAGCACTACGAAAATGAGCGAGCGCTCTAGCTTGGGCTTGGCACAAGGAAATCAACTGAGCGCGTTTAAGAAACTCCACTTTGCCCAATCTCTCATCGCAAGAAAACAAAAGAGCTTGAAGCTCCTCATCGGGCAAAACATCTGCGAGAGCCATCGCGGAAGAAAGGATCCGTAAAAGAAAGCGAACACGCGAAATAAATGCCGAAACCACTCCGCCGTAATTTCCCGTAACTGCCGGACCGTCCAAGCTAAAGCGAAAATCAGATTCCGTAGGCCGCGACAAAGATGGCTGAGCTCAAAATAAAGATAGAGCGAATACGAAATAAAATTTACGCTAAAAATCACGATACGCAAGCGTAAAGTGGGACCATAACCTGTTGGAAACAACACAGCAGCCACGGGGAGAACTCTCCCGGCGAGATAGAACGAACTCAATAATTGATAACATACGGGAATAAATATTCAGACTGACACAAGCAGAGTCACCGAAGATGACATACTGGAAATGACATGTGACAGTAGGAACATGTCACAGTGCCAATTCCAGCACGTCGTGCGGAAAGCCAATTTTCCGGCAGCAGAGGTGCTGCTGGCCAGAGCGTCGAAGGCGTAACGTAAAATCTCGTAACGTTTGTCCAGCGGTAAATTGGAGCACACAGGGTGTGCGGCAAAAACGGTGGAAGATGTCGGAAAAATAAGAGGCGGCTTAATGTAGTGTCGGCCGGCGCTGTTAGCAAGGCGGTCCGGCGCCGATGTCGGGATGTCGGAAGATGTCGGATAGATGTCGGGTAGAGTCGCAGGGCGCGAAGCGAACCAGAGAATAAAAACCAAGCCAACACTGAAGGTGCGTGGGCTATAACCTCATAGAACAGGGGAAATATATATATATATATATGCACTGTCACTGTGATACGGAAAAGGCAGGCGTGTCAGGCTGGTAGAGTCTAAAGTCGGATTAAACTAAAAGATAATTGAGTTTAAGCTGGCGGACGGACCGTGACACACGAGCGGAGCAAACAGCAGGCACTGCAAGTGACATCCGAGCAGGCGAGGGGTGACACAGGGCACCACTGACCTCCCCCCTTATGGGGGGTGAAAGTCAGTGTTCCCATGAGCCTTGTAAAATACTTTCTGAAAACGGCAACCTCCCACCTCCCACCTCTTTTTTTTAAAAATTTTATTAAATGAAAAAAAATATAAATATAGTAATTTAAGGCCGCGCCGTTTCTTATAGCACGCCCATATTTAACACATAAGACATATTCAAATGGTTCCACAGTCACCGGCACCGGCGGCGGCGTAGCCGCCACTATGACACATTCTGACGTAATTCTGACATAATTCTGCCAAACCTAAACCCTAAACCCTGAATGCACACAAAAATTAGGGGGGTCACCATGGGGGGGCCTCCACGGCCGATTAAAACGGCCACGAAAACTGATTTTCAGACCCCCTGGCGGCCCTTACAGACCCCGCTGACACCCCTGTCATAATTTAATATCAAATATGACAGATAGTCAAAGTTAGTCATAGTTAACCAATGATAGTTAAACATTAGAGTACTGTATGGAGCCACTATAAAGCCACTGGACTGACGATGACGCGAGAGTGACAGCCTATAAAGGGCCTATTATGCAGACAATATCAGACACCGCGACTGTGACTGGACGACCGCGACAGCGAGTCAGCGACATGAGAGGGAGCTGCTTTTGATCGCCGATTCGATGTGTTCGCGAATCAGAATCGTGCCACATTACACATCGACATGCGTCATCAATCATAAAATATCACGCACTCGATACGACTGAAAAATCATGGATAAACAAAAGTTAAATACAGTAACGTACTTTTTGACTCGCGACGATACCGAGTAAATTGTTAATTTAGAATTTTATGCAGGAAGGAATGAATATTCACTACAAACTATCATACGAATTGCCGTTCGATTGTTCTGAAGTCAAACTTGACCATAGGATTAATATTCCAGCTTCGCGCAACGCGACAACATATTGGTCGATGATCGTTCTCCCTGCGGGGTCGATGCTCTTTTCCAAAGCCGCCGCAGGCTGAGATAAAGGAAAAGGCGCCTTCGTGCAAACTGAAATTTGAGTCTCAAGGCTCTGCCTTCGTTTTCAGCTCCAAACGGTGCTTTAAGCATCGTACCACGGTTACCCGAAGCTGAGTGTAGCGTGCGATAGTAGTGTGGAAGTTGCATACACGAAAAATAATATATATTACGATCGCTAGTAACGCGCTGTTTAAAGTTGTTGCATTTCTACGTTTCGGGGCGAGACCTGGGTGGTCAAACTAGCAACTAGGTTATTCAAAATGAGTGGTTTTGGGTCAGAGGGTCCTCCTCGTGAGCGTCGCGGCTTCCGTGGAACCGCTGAAAACGCGAAAACGGTGTTATGTACCAGGTATGTTTTTGTTTACATGTAGATCTGTAAGCACTCATCCCCATGTCAACTTCTCTACCCACAGTTGACTGAATAGTGAGATCTGACATGAGCTATCACTAGATCCAGAAGTAGTTTACACATGTGTTTCACGCCTGATACGCCTTGAAATGCATGTTGTGTACTTTGACTTCTTTTTCCTCTTGATCCAGGTTTACTTCACCAGAGGGATGCCGCTTCGGTGATCGCTGCAACTTTGCCCATGGCGATACTGAACTTCGCCCGCGGCCTCCTCGTGGCACTTCACCTCGCGGTAAGCGTTTCAACCGCATCCCATGTCCGGTGCACCGAGCCTGCTGTGAATGTGGCGCTTTACTGTCGGAACGCTTGCTCTGCAGGTGGCAACCGATTTGGCCAGTCTGGCTTTGCTGGTGCAGGTTCTGGCAATCGCGACCCCTGGGCTGCGAATCAAGATCCTTTGGGCCCTCAGGGAGGCAATGGTGGAGGCTCGGTGAGTGCTGTGACTTCAAACAACAATTATCTTGGTTTATGCATAGTCCAAGTGCGGTTTGTGTAAATCATGCTCTTTCGTGAAGGGCTCCCCTCTTGAGTAGGCTACTTAGTACTGTAATGCGCCATTCCAGTCCCTTCGCGCAAGCCATACTAAATACTGTCAACCTGTCAACCTCTGCGTTGCCCACAAGACTGTCGGAGTTGCGTTGCGGGCTACAGTTATTCATATGTCCGCGATCGATTCCTGACTTATGGACCCTACGCGCGCCTTTTCCTTTTTATCTATCGGCTTTTTCTAGATTTTTGAAACGCTCCAAAGACTTTACAGTGTTCCTGATCTGAAATTATCAACCCTCACAGTATTTTCTTTCTTTGTGTGATCACGATCGCCAGGAGTGACATGAAACTGTCTTCTTTGCCTGTCACTTACCTCTCCTTAGAGATACCCGGAATTAAGCAGCGTGGTGCATTCATGGGTATGGCATATGCTTGAATACTTCGTGACGACTCTCGCGGCTGGGGTGTTGTCAACTTCAAGGAACAGCAAGAGCCGAATGAAGAGTATAGACTGTGGAGCGGTGGTGGTCGAGGTGGTGGAGGTGGATATGTAAACGGTACTCCTGCCGGACCAGGTAGCGGAGGAGCTGCTGGAGACTATAAACTGTGGAGCGGAAGGGGCGGAGGTGGATACGGGGGAATAGGAGGTCCTGGCGCTTCACAGGGTGCCGGGCAACCTGGCGTCGGAGCTGGCGCTGGCGGGCCCACAGCCGGAGCTGGCGGACAAGGTAACGACGAAGAATATAGACTCTGGGGGAACAAATCTTGGGGAGGCAACGGGGTTGGAAGCAACGGCGGGGAATACCCCGGGGCAGCGGGCCAGCCTGCTTTCGTGGCTAGTGATAATCACGGTGTCAGCAATGCGTGGGCAAATAAAAACGATAATAGCACTAGCGACGGAACTACCGGTTGGTTTCTAACTCGACCGTCTCGAAGCGCCTTGGTAGCTTTATAAATGTTCCTTTCGAAAGGAGCTATCGATGGTGTAGTGTAGGCGTGTGCTGTGCCTGCGGGACTTGTTGTTTACTTGCTTCTCTTGATCCTGCCTCTGTTTTCAGGTGCCGAAGCAGCTGGCGCTTCCAGTCACGGCTGGACAACACACTGTGCCCCGGATGGCCACTGTTATTATTACAACACGAAGACGGGAGTCAGCCAGTGGGAGCGACCAATGGAGATGGACTTCCCGATGTCAAAGAGTTGAGCTTTATTTTTCTTTAAGACGGTAGCTGGGTTTCTCTGGCTATGTGTTGTTAGTTTTTAGTTCGTACGTCTAGCAACTAGAATGAGCTCAGCGAGCCCAATATAAGTTTCGATTAGTTGTGTAGCCAACTAGCAACTGCCTGGGAGTCAGGAAATGTTCTCAGCAAGTTGATCCCAATGTCCCGATCTTGTGACAGGGGTTCTGGCAATAGCTTTCACTCTTGCCTCACGGGAGAACCGGGGGTTAAAGGTGGAAATGTGGTACAAGTTCCGACGAAGAGTAACGGAAAGGATGGAGGTGTCTTAGTCCTTTTTAAAAGTCTTGAGCCTTCAGAAGAGGGAGCAAGCAAGGTGGTAGAAGTTGTGTGATCCGCTGAGTGGTCACTAGATGATCAGCTAGAAGTTTAGACAGCAGGTTCTTCTGGAAATAGTGAACTAAAAGAGAGGAATCTAACTGAGTCTATCAGTTTTTGTTTTTGTTTAGTGTTGGCTTGGCAGACATATGAATAGCAGCCAATTTCTCTTTTGAGATATTAAGTAAATAATTCGACGAATGTTTAGTGGTTTTACATTTTTTGTTCCCTACTGAGCTGTGTGATGTTTTGTTTGATGTATCTGTATACCGTGTTGGTGAATGACATTCAGGGGAATACTGATGGTCCAGTAGCGTACGTCTTAAGGAGACGGAGCTTCCGGTAGAAATATTGTACTCATCTCCGAAGATTACATAAAATTTTGCAAGCAGGACATGGTCTCAACACAGCCTAGAGCTTTGGAGCACCATCTCCATGATGAAAATCTTACAATATCAACAGCATATAAATTGATGAGATCTTTAGTGAACAGCATTAACCTATTTGTTAGCCAAAGAAAATCACAGTGGGTCGATTGATCAATTAGTACCTTATCAATGTGGTGATTTGCTGTATGCAATTTGACTGGTTCGTGGTTGGACAATGACTCTATTAAGGTGTCATCGTTTCTTCAAAGATATAGACTGAGCTAACAGCCTCAGTTTCTGAGGACCCTGGCGGCCACAAGCCTGTTTGCGGGAATCTTATACAGGCGGATGTGAGCCGGTTTTTTTGTTTTGTCAGGGGGTGAGATGGTCCTCAATAGGATCTCTCTAGGGAATCTTAGCCTAGGTACCGTAAGGCAGCCACACACGGCAAGTAAAGCCATAGGTTTGCTGCAATGCAAATACACTCAGGTACGCATGGTTAAAGGCACAAAACAACTAATATCGTCAACCGCAAGCTTATGCCTTATATACTATATCATTCTGCTCCTACATCGCATCATCTTCTATTATATATCATCTGGCATCTGTCATCAATTGGTGACCGTCACAGGGGGCCTACCCTGGCGAGACCAAACTCGGTCTCAGGGTTGGCCATAATAACACACGGATTTCGCTACCATCCCTCACTGTAAACATGAATGCTTTTGTGCTGATTGGTTTTCATTCACCGACTGACATTATAGGTCGTTCATCCTCCAGGTGCCGCGGGAGGATGCGCCGAGCGTTCTGGGATCTTTGCGGCGGGAGGATGCGCCAAGCCTTCTGGGATCGAAGCCAGCCCTAGTGCATTTTGATCGGATCTTGGTGAAACGCGTTTATGCTTGCACTATGCGTTTTTTTAAAAATAAAAGCGATCAGCACGGTTATCGGCTTTCTATTTGGTTTACCGATAGTTTCAGCTAATGCCTAGTGATAGGATGGTAAAATGATAATATCGTTGTTCTTTGTGTGCTAGGAGGCGAGCACAAGAGCCCGAAATGCAAGTAAATGGGCAAAAACGGCTAAGTACAAAAGTACTCGGTACGGAGTACACTAGAGGACCGATACGATTATGAAAGGCTCTAGACTGTGTGCGGAGTATAAGAGTACAGTAAGTTCCGAGTTAAGTTTTGAGTTGAGTTCCGAGATGCATAAGAGCTCAAGTGTTGCCAGCTTCGGAGAAGAGAACTGAACTAAGTGACACTGAAAAGTAAGATAATATTGAAAGGAAATTACACAGCCCAAATCGCTACCTTGTATTGAAAGCATACACCCGAATATAGAAAGCATATTCGAATAGATAAACACCCGTAGTATCGAAATCATACTCGTGCGGTCGTTAAACATATAGTATAGGATAATTAAGAAGATATGAAGATAGAAGAGCTGGAGAGTGGAGTCTCCCACAAAATGGTATCACTTGTGTCTACTTTCCGCGACGCCTTGCGCTTCCGTGAATTCTGATCTTGTTTCTTTTGCGTGTTGTGGTGGAGTTGCCTTCTTTTCTGGTATTCGCCTCAAGATGATGGTTAGGGTCTGTGCTTGCTTGCTGTCGCTCGCGCCTGCGGTTTTCTCGTCAGGTCTTGCAGCAATGGCGTGGTCGCCCTACACTTTTTCTTTTCGGAATAGCGATCCGAGCTGGTTTTCTTCGTGCGAGAGCGATCCGTGAATTCAAGTTTTTTCGCCTTGGCCCAGTATGGCACAAATGTCATATCGTGCCACAATGAGATTGGCCTAGGCTAACTTTCGGTATTCGCGTTCTTTGCGTCTGCGCTTTAGGAGCATCTTTTGATTTTACGAATGGAAACATGTTTTGCGTTAACGTGTTGCTCTAGAGTCTTTCTTGTGGTCTAGGATGTTTTGTCGTGCGCTTTGGCTCTGCGGGTTGGCGTTGTGTGTTTCAGGTTCTCCTGGGGCTCGAGGTCTTCGTGAATTTCGTTTCGCGAATTTGGGCACGTTCTGCGGTTTTCGGCCCTTCGAGAACTGTGTTTCCGCAGCGGGGAAGGTGCGGTTGTGCACGTAACTGCCTTGCTTGTTAATTGGGCGCATATTAGTTAGGTTCGCTCTGCCGCCGGGATTCCTTTTCGCTCAGGTTCGCCGGCGATTGCGACCCTCTGGGACGGGAGAGAGCGCCGAATTTTCAAATTTGACCGGTAGATCGTTTGCCGTTCGAGCTTAGATGATTCTCCCTATGAGGCTTGGGCGTGTAGGCGACCTTGATCTTGCACTTGGAATGGCCGCGCCTTTCGGGCCGGTTTAGTCGCGCGGGCTCGCGCTCGTGTGGCGCGTTCCTCGTGTACGGCGGGTGTTGCGGTCTTGCATCACAGCTGCATACTCCCCCACAGATTTAGATACATCGTGTTGTGCGAGTTTGGCGGTTTAGACTTGGCAATTGTCACGGCCTAGGTGCGCGGCGGTCCCCGGGATGAGCGTCGGGATGAGCCGTGCCAAGTGCGTGGCTTCGTGCTGCGCGGTGCGTGTGGATCAACGGCGTGCTTGGGATCGGGCGGCGTGGTTCATTCTGCGGCTTCAGGTGCTGTGGGATGTCCGTGTCGGGCGCGATCGTTGCGTGGTCTGGCTTAGGGGTGAGGAAATGCGGGATCGGGCGGCGGGTTTGCGGGCGTGGCGGCGGGCGGCTTTTTTCGTTGCTAGGCTTAGCTTTTTGCGGGTGGCGTCCCATGGGATTGTGCGCCGTGCGGTCTTGCGCCTGTCCCAGGGGGGGGGAGGTACCTCGGATTGGACGAGCGCAGAGCGCACGGGGCGTACGGCCACGGCACCGATGCTACCTTTAGTGGAGCGCGTGGCCACGGCCACGGCACGAGCGCTGCCTCGAGCGAGGCTCGCGGCCATTGCCACAGCGCTGGCGCTGCCCCTGGTGAAGCGCGCGGTGACGACCACAGCGCAGGCACCGCTCCTAGCGAGGCGCACGGTCACAGCCACTGCGCGAGCGCTGCCCCTGGCGAGGCGCACGGCCGCGGCCACTGCGCGAGTGTTGCCCTGGGCGAGGCGCACGGCCATGGCGCGAGTGCCGCCCTTAGCGGGAGGCGCAGTAGCATGCATGGCGCGGGCGTGCGCTACATATGCCCTGGCGCGAGGCGCACCCACGGCCGTAGCGCAAGAACTGCCCCTGGCGAGCTCCGCGAGCATGGCCACGGCACCGGCGTTGCCCCGAGCGAGACGCGTGGCGACGGCCACAGCGCCGGCGCTGCTCTGAGCGGAGCGCACGGCCGCGGCACGAGCGCTGCCTCGAGCGAGGCTCGCATCCATGGCCACAGCGTTGGCGCTGCCCCTGGTGAGGCGCGCGGTGACGGCCACGGCGCGGGCACTGCCCCTGGCGAGGCGCACGGCCACAGCCACTGCGCGAGCGCTGCCCTGAGCGAGGCGCACAGTCACAGCCACTGCGCGAGCGCTGCCCTGAGCGAGGCGCACGGCTACAGCCACTGCGCGAGCGCTGCCCTGAGCGAGGCGCACGGCCACAACCACTGCGCGAGTGCTGCACTGAGCGAGGCGCACGGCCACAACAACTGCGCGAGCGCTGCCCCTGGCGAGGCGCACGGCCGCGGCCACTGCGCGAGTGCTGCCCTAAGCAAGGCGCGCGGCCATGGCGCGAGTGCCCTCCTTAGCGGGAGGCGCAGTAGTATGCATGGCACGGGCGTGCGCTACATATGCCCTGGCGCGAGGCGCACCCACGGCCATAGCGCTAGCACTGCCCCTAACGAGCTCCGCGAGGACGGCCACGGCACCGGCGCTGCCCCTAGCGAGGCGCGCGGCCATGACCATGGCATCGGCGTTGCTTCTAGCGAGGCACGCGGCGAGGGCCACAGCTAATAAATTCCCCAAATTTCGCTAAGATTCACCTAAATTTATTTCGCAAATTTCGCATGGAGGCCCCTAAACTTCTCGCGAATTTCTCCGAAAAATTGCCCCTCTAAAATAACTGCCCAAATTTCGCATAAATTTCCCAAAGTTTTAAAGGGGGTTTACACCTTATATCTGATACGTTTGATAACTTGAAATGACGACATTGAACTCCTCTACACGCGACACGAAATTACGCGACGAAATTACGGGAAATAACGTATTTATGCAACCATGGTTTGAGGCTTCTAGCATGCATGCACAATGAATTTGGCTGTAGGTACTGTAGTGGGAACTGTATGCGTGCGACAGTAGGCCGAGGACAGTAGGTACTAGTGGGAATAGTAGGTACCACAAGAAATGGGTATCGGATTTTGGGTTTTACTAATCCTATCACGACAAACAATATATCGTCGTGTTTGTCTATAAACGATCGGTACGTATGCCAAGTTTCAGCCGGAAAGACCCCGTGACTCAAAAGTTATTCAAGGTCAAGAAACCCTATTATTTACGGTTAGTATATAGCCACAAGAAATGGGTATCAGATTTTGGGTTTTACTAATCCTTTCACAACAAACAATATATCGTTGTGTTTGTCTATAAACGATCGGTATGTGTGCCAAGTTTCAACCGGAAACTCTTCAGTTTCTTCTTCCTCAACTTCACTCTCGAATCCATCGTCGTTATCCGCATAGCAACTAGCTAGTTGACTAGCCCAGCCTTCATCCCCCATTTCGACTGTTCCTTGGTGCGGTCGGGTGCCCTGCGTGTCAAGTCCTGCTTCTTTGTTGATATGCGAACTCCAAGACCTTAGCACAACGAAACCGTGCAGTACTGTGGTTTCATGTTGTGTCACGGGGAGACAGACTTTTGCCCCCCCATAAATTGGGGGTGACTGTCTCTTCCTGTGTCACCCCTCGCCCTGTGGTGTCACTTGCATCTTGCCTGTCCGTGTGTTCGTTTCGCTCTGCGATAATAAAACAACCTAAGTATTTTATTATCTCATCTTAGTTTGTTGTGACCTCCGGGACCTCCGCTGTCCAGCTTCGTTCGTTCGGGGACCGTGATATATATAAGTTACATTATCATATATATATCTCCGTTCCCATCACTGTGGGCGCGATCAGGCGATTGTACAAACGGAGTGTAAGCCGTAGGATTGCGGAGGATCGCGTAAAAAGTCGCGAAATTCGTCGATCGCGTGGGTTTCGTCAAATTTCGCGACTTTTGAAGATTCCGCGGTCAAATTTCGCGATTTCCCCCCCCAAATTTCGCGAAATTTCAAAAAAATTTGACCGGAGAAAAAGCACCCAAATTTCGCAAAAAAATTCGCGAAATGTGGGGAAGGGGCTAGCCACAGCGCCGGCGCTGCCCTAGCAGGGCGCGTAGCCACGGCCACGGCACCGGTGCTGCCCCTAGTGAGGCGTGCGGTCTTCGCCACGACATGGACGTGTGCGCTGGTGCGACACGCACCCAGTTGTCCCTTGATGCGGAGCCTTGGAGACCGCTCACGGCGCCACCACTAGGCCCATATCAGCGGTCGTCAGTGGAGGTGTTGCCCGGAGGACGCGCAACTTACGGTGGTGGAGTCGGAGTGCTGCCCAAGGGGCGCACACCGCTACCACCCGGCGGTGAGGCGGAAGCGTTGCTATTAGAGCGCGCACCGCTTCCCCCTAGCGGCAAGGTTGAGATGTGGCGCGATGGGTGCGCGCAGCAGCCACCGGTCAATAGAGTCGAGGTGCGGCTTGAGGGATGCGCGCAGTCATCACCGGACCGCACAGTCGAGGTGCAGCCCTTGAGGCATGCACTGACGCCCTCTAGCAGCTCGGCTGAGATGTCGGACTCGTTAGAACGACGATCGCTCTTAATTGGAAGATGCGCTCTAAATTGGAAGATTTTTTGAAGGTCATTGTTTTGATGTTTTTTACATTATTTTAAACATATCATGCCCAAAAAATAGGGTGGTTATAATTTTGGAAGTTTTCTCATCGTATGAGGCGGGGTTTTCAGAATTCTTACGCGTGACTCTTAGGCATATTGAGGAGTGTTCCAAAAATCCACATATGGTATTAGATCGAGATTAAAGGTTATAAAATGGAAGTAAAAAGGGAAAAATATGTACCTGTTTATCGTATGTTTGATATTTTCATCGATTTCAGCACAATTTTGCCAAAACCCCCCTCAAACCCTATGCTTTATCACACGCGTATTCACAAAGGGCGGGTAACATATGTAAAGGTTCTTGCTAATGGACCCGTCACGTGCTATGTTATAATGTAGTTTGCCATAAAACATATTTGAACAAATAAACTATCAAGCACTTGCATCTCCGTGCAGATTTCTGGAGCAAATGGCCCTCTAGCGGGGGAAACCCTAAGTGGTAACACCAATTTAGGGTGTAAGCACAACCACATGTGTACATGCATGCACATACGAACTCTTGACTGCACTTATTTACTCTTCAGAGTTCTCCAGCAGTGCTTTTAAAAGCTCAGCTTTCTCCTCACAACCTGGAATTCCGCCTTGAACACCAGATTTTGCGGTCTCATCCCAGCATGTCAACACCTCGTTCACGTCAAATGTAGACTTCATGCGAAGGGTGCGGGCACCCCGTACGAAAGCTCCAGCCTCACAGAGTTGTTCTACCGTCTCGAACGTTCTCCGTGACTGTGCTGGCAACCAGAACTGCCAGGTTATCTCCTTCCGTGAGGCATGCTGCCCCACCACCTCCACGAAATGGAGTGGGAGTGACTTACCGCCGTCCGGGAGCATAACGTTGAACCAACACTTGTCGCTGGCTTCCCCGCCTGCAACGGTCACGGCATAGCTGCCCACAGTCATGTCCTCGAACCGGTAGTCGGCTGCCAAGTGTTCCTTCTGCGATGCCAAACGCATCCCACGGTCATATAGACTCTCGTCAACACCGGAGGAGTGCTCATCGTCGCCATCATCCGTGCCCTCACTGCTGCTGGGCTGTTTCTGCTGTTTTGGCTGCTTTCCAGGCTTCTTCTTGCGCGCTGCAACCTGCCGACTCCGACTGCGAGTGGCAAGATCCATCTCCATATCAGTATCATCGCTGTCGCCTTCGGAGGCGGGTGAAGTTCTGCGCGCCCTGTTTTGCCTTTGTGCGCCTGAAAACCTCTTGCGAGCAGCAGGTGGATCTCCTCTCCGACTCCTCTTTCCATTTGCTTCACGCACACCTGCCTCTGCACGAACTGCGGGAGCTTCTTCACCAGCTTCTTCTGCCTCTGCACGAACTGCGGGAGCTTCTTCACCAGCATCTTCTGCCTTCAAAAGCTGGATCAGGCGTTCCAACTTCTTGGTCTTGGTCGTAAGACCCCGCAGTTCAGCATTCCGCTCAGATAACACTCGGTGTAAGTGTTTATCCTCGTACCTGCGTAAGCGAACCCTAGTTTGACTTTGCTTAGACACTTGAAGGACAATAATGACAAAATAAATATAAATAAGGTATAAATGAGATCGCACTAGGCTGGTAAACGGTCGTCTTACCTTCTGGAAATCAGCTCAGTACAATACTTGGCCTCGCGCATAAAAGCCACAACCTCGTTGATGTCAATATTTTTCAGGACTTCTTTCTCCACCACTTGTTTCTTATGCGTCACGCCGTCGAAACATACATTGAACTGCTCCGCCTTAGCATACCGCGTCTTCAAGATCCCATCGCATTTGACTGTAGATGCGCGGGTATGCGCACGTGTCAGCAGCAGTGAAAGGTCCCACTTCGGAGGTAATCGCTCGGGATGTCGCTCTCGCACGGCCTCCACCTTCAAAGGCAAGGGGAAGGTTGCTTTCAATTCCTCGTGTCGTTGTTGGCTCACCAGATCTGGCGTTGCGGCTCGGAGTCCCAATAGACAGCTCCGCGTTGTTTGCTCCATGTCCAATACCTTGTTTCCCTTCCCCTTGCGCTTCCATTCCGGGTTGTCCATATAGCCCGGGGCGGAGTCGACGTCGGGATAACTGGTACAAATAATCAGCCCAAGGTTCGGGTCCTCGTCCACGCCACTTGGTAGCCATTCCTTGAACCTGTCACCAAACTTGTACTTCGCTCGGACGAGCTTGTCCGGAGCGACGTAAAAGCACCAAGTATGCACCTTGCGGTCTCGTCCAGCGTGGCCACCAAACTCTTCGTTCAAGTGCGGGTCGATCCACGATTTGAAGTCCAAGTTGCAGCCGACGACGTACGTGTGCTTGTTGATGGTTGTTATCGTCCAGGCAAAGAGAAAGGCAATCCATTGTTCCAAAGATATGAACCAATGGCCTTTTTTATCCGCGGTCTTACCCCACAACAGCATCTTCAGCAACCCGAAAAAGCCATCGACGTCGTTGTGGGAGTGGCCTACGGGCAGACGGTGTAGGTAGATCTCTTTGTACAGCCCGTGGTGAACCAGGATGCAGAAGAAGGCGAAAACATGCCGGTTCCAGTTTTCCGACCCTCCGTCCATTTGCACGTGGCATGTTTGCCGAAAGTGCCGCTCCGTGTTCTCCACCACATACCGTAGCAGAATATTGAGCGTCGTGAGGCACATGTTCACGTCTTTGCCAGGAACCCATGGCATAAGTAAACACATGCACAACACCGTGCCGTGCATCACGACTGCTTGCAGATGAAGGTGGAAGAAACTTCCAGCTTTGTCGCTCATCGCCTTGACCTTCACGGGGAAGTGCGGACAAACGGTGTTGTTGTTTGCCGCCCCGTCGAAACAATACGAGTCACTGATGCCGAACTGGTTGGCACTATCAGCACGGGTGTTATTGTACTGAGCTCTCTCATTTCGATAATCACTCCGGTGCGCGTCGTTAAGCGTCTTCCAGTCCTCCAGGTCCTCCAAGTCCTTTACACGGCGCTGCTTCGTCAAGATTTCGCATGTCGTGCACTTACCTGCACAATCCTTCCGCTTGCGCATGGTAATATGCTTCGCGCGGAGGTACTCGCGCAGATACTTGCGAAACTGCGTGATTTTAACCTGATAAACGCCGCGACGCATAAGCTTGTATGCGGCATAACAATCGGCTGGTCGGATCGGATTCATTTGGAGTTTGCCGTTTTGAGGTTGTGGCTCCGCCAACGGCAACAGCTCGTGAGCAGCGTACTCCAAGAAATAAGTCCAGTTCAGGTTCGTCGGGTCGTTGTACAGCGTCAAATTCCTCTTCCTTGTGCTCTCCAGCATGCCGCCCCCACACACGTGCGCGTGCCACTTGAACCATGTGCTTTCGGGAATAAAGTGCAGTCGTCGAAACGCATCCTTGCAGACTTTCTTGCCCAGGAACGTCAGCGAGTCGAACATCTCTATTTCAAGCTTCTGCGAACCGGGCTTGAACCTACGCGCACGAGTGAGCTCCGCGACGATGTTCTCCTTGAACTGGCGACCGTTTAGCGTAGACTTCTCACGTAAGTACGCCTGCACGGGACGATACTCGAATTGGGACAGACAGCGCCTCCCACACCTGCATTCGTTGGCGGGGTCCATCAGATCCCCGATCTTTGTCACGCTTTCCGCAGTATTGTTGGGCCCATATCCCGACGTTTTGGATTCTGCTTCCGGTTCGGAACGCTTCGCCTTTCTTGGGTTGATGGTTTTCGTCTTGCATATAAAGTCTTCCACCGTTTCATAGTAATAATCTTCTGAACCAGAAGAATTAGACGAAGCGCTAAGCTCAGATTCGCCTTCAGAGCACGACGAGCATAACATATTTCCTTCCTTCCCGCTTTAGCGACTTGGCGCCTTCTCAAATGTTTAAGCTTCAAAGTTTCAAAACTAATGACCGGCGCGACGTTCCAGGCGTTCGAGCGTTTGATTGCCTTTCAATCGTCACATGTAGTCAGATCGCACTAGTCACATCACTAGTGCGATCTGATTTCGCACTAGTCGCGCGACTAGTACGGACTAGTGGCGTGAGTAGTGCGTTAATAGTGTGGTACTAGCGCGGTACTCGCGATATGCTATCTTTAAGAATTGATTTTCACTATCGCAAGTATACTTTTCTGTGGACACAACTTTTTATCTTCTTTCTTCTCACTTACCATACTCCTACGTAATCATGTCTGACGAAAAACTCTTTGGTGAAGGCTTCAAAGCGCAATCGGTGGAAGACCTTGACAACAGCGGCACACAAGAGGTCCGACACTGCGCCAAGATCCTTAAACGCTTGTTGACGGACGAGCAGCTGCAAACGATTTCCCCCATTTCGGGGAACAAAAGTCAACTGTCCGGAACGGGGTTGGAGGTGTTGCTCACTCCCGATATCATTGAGAACTGTTTTGAACACTACACGCCGGCCGACGCGGCGTGTTACCGCAACCTGGCGTCGTGGCAATTTCTGAAATCGGTGACGCAAACCCAGTTCGTGGAAAAGCTGGAGGAGGCGGAGAAACGAGGCACAAAACCAGGATTGTTTGATATTTTCAACAAGGGGGACGCGGCGGAGAAGAAGGAGGAGGCGAAGAAGGAGGGCAAAGGGGAGGATGAGGACGAGGATGAGGACGACCAACAGGACGACCAAGAGGACGACCAAGAGGACGAAATTGAGATCCACTGCGCACAGCCCGCCGCAGAGGACCCAGAGAAGAAGTACACGACCTTCGCAACTAAGAACGGTTTTGAGGTGATGTACAAGCTGGACGAGGACGGGGTCCAGCAGCCCGCTGGACTCGAGAAATCGGACGAGGACAACGACCGGTTGGTTCTCTGGAACTACGCAGAGAACTTGGCGATGAAGCCGGCGCTCACATTGGTGCGAGTGCATCAGTATGTGCCGCATTCTGAAAGGCATCTGGTGCACGCCATTAAAAAGTACATAGTCCCCAAGCAACCGGCGGAAGAGACCGTCGACTTTGATGACGAAAACTACCGCATC
>LGRX02012922.1:0-18684 GCA_001247695.2 Cymbomonas tetramitiformis
AAAAAGGTGTACTTACGGGGGGGTGTATCACTGGGCGCAGTTAAAAACAGAGGTACGCGAAAAAAAAAGGACTGCAAAAACGGACATAAATTGCAAAACGGAGCCCCCCCACTGGGCTGCCGACACTGGGCTCTGTGAACGAGTCAGTCAACGATGAAAACAACGACACGATATGACATGGAAACTAATGACGATGATGATGATGACGGAATAGCAGTGCGACGATGAGAGCGTGACATAAAATTCTCGCCCGAGAATTTGGAATTCTCGGGCGAGAATTGAAATGACGATGACACCCGAATGGTGTCATGGCACAAATTTCCAGTGTCGGCTTTTGCAGAATCGTGACCGTTTTTGCAGTTCTTGACAGTGGTGAGCGTTTATAGGAATAGTGGAAAGCCTAAAGGGTTACGAAACTTTCAGTGAACTGTTGTAATATCCTATTGGATATTATATCTCTTTCTTTAAAAATTTTTGTATATTTTTACGCACTTACGCAATGGAAGACTTTACCCAAGACGTGGACGATTCTTTGGTACGCTTCGCGCGTTGTCTGAAATTGTGAGCGACGGATCTTTGTTCTTTGCCTTTGTTGCGATCTTTGTTGTTGTTTGCTTACTTCATCTTTGCAACGAAAGTTTGCGGACCAACGGTCGGAACCTTCGTTTGCAATTCATACCAGGCCTGCGGCTCTATGAGCGAGGCTTCATCATACTAACCTACAACCTTTGACTCATAGTCGAGGTTGCATTAGGTGTTAGGGTATGAGTTCAATTTTAAGCCTAATGGGCGGAAGCGCTGCTGAATTTTTTCCGTTATTAAAGGGTTTCTTGTGCTTGGTGCTTGCAGCGTTTGCCTCGCAAGAGTGGACCAGTGGAACCACTTGAGCAAGCATATGAGGAGCGATGCCTTGCGGAGGTCCAAAAAGGTGCTATACCCGTTGTCATCCTATCAAGAGTGGAAAGCGAGAACTTCTACAAGGGTACCTTGTATAAACTTCTTCGTAAGTACGTGATCCACTCGCAAGGGTGTAACTTCGTCGCGCTAGTCGCGACGTATGGGGACGTTGACTTGGGGAATGGGCCGAAGTGCTTGGGGTTGGTGGTACTTGGGCCATTCTTTTCCTTGCGTTTACCCGAATTCCCCCACCCCAGCCCTTGGACAAGAGCAGAATACGCAAGTTTGAGAGACGATCGTTTTAAGCTCATGGCTCTTACTTTGAAGGCCCAAGACCAAAACAAGCGATGGGAAAGCCCATTCTTCAACCCTCTCAAAGTGCATGCGTCCGCTTACGCGTATCGCGTGCAAATGATTCTGGCTCTCCCTGACTCAAGCGAGCAACCTATTGCAACCACACTTTTGGACTCCCGACATGAAGACGTGATCCGGTCGGAATTTCCCGAATTGACAGGCACTTTCGTTGCCGGTGCGCCTGGAATTATTCTAAACAACGACCTAAATCCTTCGCGTGGTTTAGCGAACGGCACGCCCGCCAAATTCCACAGCCTGATTCTCCGAGATGAAAGCAGGTCCACCGATGCGGCGAAAATCAACAATGCGAATCCTGGCGAGGAGGTGTGGATCGAGCCGCCTTACGCGGTCAATGTTCTCATTGAGCATCTGGATTCCACAAACTGGTCCGATCGAGCGACATTAGCTCCCGAGCTTCGAGACTCGGCGAGCGAGGGAAATATGCGTGAGCATGTCACTCGTCCGCGCAGTATCGTACTTCCAGTTAAGATCTGCAAGCGTCTCGAGGAACTCCCCGTGAATCGCGCCTCCCGCAAAAGTAAGATATATTATCGAACTCATGGGCTTGATCTTGCGTTCGCCTTGACCTTTCACAAATTCCAAGGCCAAACCGTGGACAAAATTATATTAGATCTAAGCCAAACGCCGAAGAATGTCTTCAACCTATGCTTTCAAGCATTTTATGTCGGGATGACGCGTGTGAAGAAGTCCAGCTGCATTCGTATATTACCCGGGCCCGATGGGCAAAGGCCAAAGCTATCTCATTTGCTGAATCTTAAGCCGGATCCGGAGCTCCAAAGATGGTTAGATGCATTTGATCGGCGGACTCGTGAATGGAAACAACCGCCGCCCGTGAAACTGATGCCCCGTCGCAAATCCGCTAAAAAGGCACAACCCAACAGTAGAGGCAATGGAGCCGGTGCCGCGGGCGATACGGTCACTCAAGAACGACAAGGGCGTGGCGGCCGTGGGAAAGGGAAAAGTGGTGCTCGTGCCGCGGGCGATACGGTCACTCAAGAACGACAAGGGCGTGGCGGCCGTGGGAAAGGGAAAAGTGGTGCTCGCGCGACGAAGGGTAGCCAAGGTGGTAGGGGTGAAATCTCCGCATCGGTGCAACCGGTGGCATCGAGCTTTGAACACTTTCTCAAGAACCCTCGTAATTTTATTTAGTGTATGCTTTTCGTGATTGAGATGACCTTGCCCCATTTTCGTGTGCAAAGTGTTGTTATTCATTACGCAATGTACGACTCTTGAAAATATGTGCTAGGGATTCGTACCACGCCGTGCTAGACGACTACCGATAATATGTGATAACAATTCACCGCATCCCGCAGTATACGGCTCTCGAAAAAATGCGTTAGGAAATCGTGGCACGCCGTGCTGGACGACTCCCGAAAATATGTGATAACAATTCACCGCATACCGCAACATACGACTCTCGAAAATATGTGCTATGAATTCATGGCACGCCGTGCAAGACGCCTCCCGAAATTATGTGATATCGAATCACCGCATTCCGCGATATACGACTCTCTAACATATGTGATAGAAATTCATGGCACGCCGTGATAGACGACTACCGAAAGTAGGTGCATATGTAGGATATGTATGAACAAAAAAAGCGAAAGTAACGAGTTTGTGTGTGGGGCGCCCCACGGCAAGGTTAGGGATCGGTTGGTCCGATATTCTGATAAATCGATTTATCGGAATATCACAATCGATCGATTACCGAGCGAAAAAATCAGAATCGATCGATTACGAAGGGGGGGGATCGGAATCGATCGATCGTGTGCCTGGAAAAATCAGAATCGATCGATGACCAATAAAAAAATCAGTATTGATCAATTTTGAAATTGAAATTCAATAATCGATATGGATTTCGATTATGGATAATGGAAAACGCTATTTACAAAACTACCCAACCTAGGGTACTCCTAGGATCCCATTGCTTGGCTGATCGACGCTGTCGGGTATAATGGTGTCCCCGGATCGATGAAGCACCTTCAATTGCCGATCGGCTAAGGACAACTCGCTCGTGGCCGTCATGATGACCAAGGCTTTGTGCACAATTCGTTTCGAAACGTTGCGTGGCCATTCGTGACCAGCATTTCGTTTCAGAATTGCCATTCCAATCGAATTCCAGTCACACGACAAACTCTTGCCATATGTCTACTTGCGAATTCTGCGTGAACGATGGGAAAGCGCGAACGAGGCACGCCGAAAATGAAGAGTCGCTTTGGAGTGACCCTAGTCGCCCATGGCTATGGCCAGGGCGTCGTCAAACGAAAGCAACCGTCGCTTTCCTGCTTAGTAAGGATTGTAAATAGGATTTTGATATTATTCAAAATAGACTTGTACCATCACAAGTCTGTGAATTTGTAGGGGGAAATACTTGTAATACTTGCTTTTAGGGCATTATTTATGCTCGTGGAGGATCATATAATTTAGATATCGATTACATCGGTATATCGATATATCGATATATCGAAACTTTGCTATCAAAATCGGAATCGATCGATTACGAGTAAAAGAAATCGGAATCGATCGATTACGAGGGAGAAGACTCAGAATCGGTCGATTATGAGTCTAAAACAATCAATATCGATCGATCGGACTCAAAGAAAACATCAGAATCGATCGATTAGTAATATGAAATAATCGAAATCGATCGATAAGCCTCACGCCCCACGGGGCGCAGCATTTTCAAAAAGGTTTGAACCCCAGGGGGGCGGTTGTGGGGCGGAGCCCCGTGGACAGTTTAAAAGGTTCAGGGTAACGGGGGGTGTGGGGCGGAGCCCCTGGGCGCAGTCCCAAAAAGGTGTAGTGGGGGGGTGTGGGCGGAGCCCCCCTCGGGCAGTCTTAAAAACTTTTCCGTATTGATACAGGAGAGGAGACGGGAGGGTCAACGCAACGCGCCTTCATGCTCCCAGGATATTTTTCATATAAATATTTTAAAATATTTCTGAATATTTCTGAATATTTTTATATTTTTATATTTTACTTTTTCATGTATAAATTTAAATAAGCGGCGTCTTGACAAGAACCCTTGTCCGCAGACGTGTCATCCGATGTGGACCAACCACAGTACTCCATTTTTAGCAACGCAAGACAAGTGTCACTCAACTGCTGTCTCAGGAACAAGCCGAAGAACTGTAGAAGGGCTCAGAAAATTGCGAAGTACGAACCCGTGAATTTTGAAACGCCCGAGTGAATAACTAGCTTGAAACGCGGTCATCCTTGCATTTACAAGCGCTTCCGAAATTTTTGTTGTACACTTTCGGCTCAACAACCCGATCGAAGAAGCTTACCGTGGTATATGGGTGCGAGCCAGGGTAGACCGCATCACAAAGCTATGGCAAGCAAACTCAAGGAAGACGCAGAGTATGCCTCTCAATTCCACTTCGTTGCGTCGGTTGCCTGCATGTTGCCAACTGTTGCTCTTAACCTTGGTGAGCAACTTTTGCTGAGACTCATATGAATTTATGGACGTGTGTTCAGGTTGTCCCCTGTTTTAGCAAGAATATTACAACAACAAGATTCTTGTGACGGATCAGGCTACAAAACCCCCCTTAGAGAGATAACTGAAGGACACAAGTCAAGTCACTGGATATGGTGGATCTGGCCAACGTTGAAACAGCTCAGGCCTGGTACGATGAGACCTGAATTTCTCCTCCCCGACTTCGAGACCGTACTAAACTACTTGCAGCACCCGACTCTATCAACACGATTGTGTGAAATTACAGCGGCAAGCGTTCACCATCTTGAAGGTGGTACCAACGCCACCAAGCTGTTTGGGAGCGCGACGGATGTCGAAAAGTTCCAAGAGTGCCTCACCTGCTTCATCGTTGCCGCAAAGGAGATGAAGAGTCACGAACTGTTCGAAATCTTTGCACACGCCTTGGATTTGCTTCCAGAGCCTTGGAAGGGTCTGCATCCGAGGGCAATGCAGGTGATTATCCAAGATTTCGGGAAGTTAAAAAATGCTAAGTCGGATGTTTCACTCGAAGCTTTGAGAGACTTTAACAACTAAATAAATATTTTCAGTTTAGACTGTTTTTCTTGCAAGTTTGGGGTGTGCTTTGTCCCGGGTAGTCCTCGGTCACCAACTTGGCATCAAGGCTCTAAGGTGGCTAGGTAGCAATGGCCGTGAGAGGAGCGTTTTGTTCGTTTTGCTTCGGAACACTACTGTTGCCGATATCTAGCTTGATATTATTGTTCCAAAGATTGTTCAAACATATAGCGAGCCTTGCGAGATATTGGCGCTAGATTGAGTGTTAAGCACTTCATCGTGTAGTCAAGGGGTAAATCTAGCATAAGGGAAAAAATTGCGGAATAAAAGAGTGTACTCCAAAACTTTCGCAAAGTGACGCAAAATACTTTCCAATAGTTGTATCGTTTTATGTGAAGTGATTGTTAAGTGATTGGTCGACGTCCATGAGAACTCCGAACCGTTTTATGATTTTGAAAGTCATGGCCCTATGCGCTTTGGGCATGAGTGATTTAAGACTCCACCCTTTTTTAATCTCAAGCAATCGTGGACGGTGTAGAACTCTGTCAACTTACCGTCGGTAGTGAACGCGGTGTATCGATTTGTTGCCGGTGGCACGATCGACAACTTTGTGTTGAAAAGAAGTCTCAAGTGTGGAGATTCCGATCAATTATTGAATAAAACAGAAATTTATGTACAAGAAAAGGGTAGGGGTAAGTCTATTTTATCAATCCTCCTTCATGATTAATGGCGGAGTGCGGGGATAATGTTGGAGCGAATGATAGTAATTAGTAAATGCACATTGCTTGGCGGTAAGAATAGTCGTACACGGAAGAATGATGACGGCGATGCAGAACTCATACTCGGTAAGAGGACATCGTGCGAGATATGTCGCAGCGGGGAATCAAATTAAACTGAAATATGTACATAATAAATCGGTAAACTATAGCCTATCGTCGGCTTTATGCCGAACCCTGCGGCCGGATTGTCATGCCGGGTATATACAGCATCGTACCCGGAAGCACTGGATACGGGCAATTGTCGCGAACTTATGCACCAAGCGTCCACACAAAGCACTACTCTCTAGTCCTACTACTAAGCAGTCTTACTTATTGTCAGCACTTCTACAACACCAGCTCAGCACTGCATATATTGTCTTATGTGACTGCACAGCTAGCTTCTTACTGTAACCATACAAGATCTCAAAATTTTTGATATCTGCTTTTCTACAACTTATGCAAGCTCTTTTTCTCAACATGTAAAAGACTGTAAATGACAGTTCTGACGCCATAACACAGGAACAAGTCCAACAAATGTATATCTTCACAAGCAAAAGAATGCCATATATCATAAACTCTTATATCATAACACTGCTGTTTTCGCGGTCTGAGCGAGTACTTCCTAATTTCGGAATCGCCGTTACGAAGGCAAAACAAAAATGAGCGTCTGCCTCACTCTGCTATGCCGCCCTACTTATTCTCGCTATCTCTAAACAAGTGTAACACCCATCCGTATTTCCGTATCTCCTCACTGTCACAACTCCTCGCGCGTATCGTACCGCACGTGTCATACGTTTGTCACAGAGACTGCTACAGCAAGTGTCACAACCCGGCTAAGGTACACGATAAGCCGTGGTTTGTGACAGCTGTCGCGAACTTATGCACGAAGCGTCCACACAAAGCACTACTCTCTAGTCCTACTACTAAGCAATCTTACTTATTGTCAGCACTTCTACAACACCAGCTCAGCACGGCATATATTGTCTTATGTGACTGCACAGCTAGCTTCTTACTGTAACCTTACAAGATCTCAAAAATTTTGATATCTGCTTTTCTACAACTTATGCAAGCTTTTTTTCTCAACATCCCCCATTTGTAGCTGCCACTGGTAGCACATACGTTAAATAAGAGCTTGTTCAGCATCTTCTGTTGTCACACCATCCAGCGCGAACTTGCCCATGCTGAAGGTGAACATACCCACTCCAGAAGCTTCTCCTCCTCGTAGCATCCTTGCTCGTGTCACAGGATTTCGAAACACCATGACCCACATACATCTTCTACCAATGGGCCCATGCTCCAAGTGTCCAATCACATGTAAGCGCCCAGCATGGCATAACTTGCGAAAGTATTGTGCCCTGCTCTCTGTCATATCTGTCATGTAGTGCGATGGTACATGAATGCAAGCCACCACTCTACTAGCCAGCACTGCCAGTGGCAACGCAATGTCCAGCACTGCGAACCAGGGTGAGGTTACCACTGCATCACACACCCCATACTTCTCCTTCCAGGCACGATAGTTGCCCGGTTGCAAGGCATTAAGAGCTTCATGCCATTTCAACTGCGGGTTCCAATCGTTGTTCATGAACTTCAGGTGAGGCCACTCCAGTGACATTACTTTGCCAATAACACCTGTACCAGCCCATGGATCCCAAACCTGTGTGACCTTCTCCCAAGTCACCTCGTGTGCCAGACGCCTGACCTCCTGGGGAACTGTCATTACCAACTCTAAGCCCCAGTTTAATTGACTGGCAATCTTCACCTGGGCTCTGCTCAACTGCGTGACATCCCCCCTCTTCTGCACCTCCTCCGGGCTCATGGTCTGCACCGTGGCTGCCTTCCGCAGGCTCCTCGCACGAGTGTGCTGCTCTGAACATTTCCGACTCAAGATAGTACGATGACCCTCGTGCCAAAATCCTGGCATCACGTCTGTGATCACTCTGCTGAGCTCTTCCTGATTCCCCCATGCCACTCTGTCAGGGAGATCCCCCATGCTCCCGTCCTTCTTGAGCATATGTCGCGATGTGAGCGCCTGCCATGGGTGTTCGCGTCCCGGCCTCACGGCTCGACATGGACCCACATCTGCAGGCAACAATACTGCCTCGGTACCCAGCTTCTCCCTCAACTGCAGTTCCATGGCAGCCATCTTCTCCACAATGGACGTACCCACCACGGCGGCAGCTGCCACTGCGACCACGCCCAAGCATTTGGGGCACTGCCAGTCTCCTTCAGGCACTTCATCCAGCGCTGGCTCCAGACACCAAATGTGAAAGCCACGATTGCAGGTGTCACACAGCAGCATCGCTGCCTCCCCATCTGTTCTCATGCACACCTCGCACGCGAGATGTTTGCTAGGGATGGCTGCGCTGCAGTCGTACTGATCCTTCACCTGTAGATGACACGGTGCGATGTTCTGTACTGTGCTCTTTTCCCGCAATTTCGTGCTGTCCTCCAAGACTACCACTCCGTCCCTCTGCACCTTAACCAACTTCAAGATAGCTGGCTTGGTGGCCACCTCCATGCCAGAGCGCGGCTGTTGTCTTATGTACACGAAATCACCTGCTTTAAACTGGTGCGGCTTCGGCTCGTAGCTGCCACTCCTCCTGTGCTCGTATCGCAAGGTGTCGCGATGCTGAGCGATCTCCAGGTTGCACCCTGCGTGCACCATGAGCTTCTTTACGATGGCCGCTCGCTGCAGCAAGTCCTCAGCCAACGTCCTCTCCTCTTGTCTCTCAAAGTCCAACTCGGGTCGAGCACGAAGGTCTGGTGGCACAGTAGCTTCCTGAGCGAACAGCAGCGTGAACGATGCCACCCCAGTCGACTGTTGCTTGGCCGCGTTGTAACTGAGCACGAGCGACCAGAGCATCTCATCCCACTCGAAGTCCAGGCCCTTGTCGAGGGCCATCTTCTTGAAACAGAACTTGAGAGTGCGCACCACTCGCTCCGTTAAGCCATTGCTCTCCGGGGAACTAGGTGAAGTCACCCTCCGATCGATGAGACACTGCCTGTATAGTGCAGCGAACTCACCTTCGAATTCTGAACCTCCATCCATCCACAAGGCATTCCGCCGGCGCCCCAAACACTGACAGAACGTGACTGCGAAACGCACTGGCGATGGTGGACGCTTCCTTGTCGGGGATCGGAACACACACGACGAAACGCGTGTAGTGCTCGGTCATGACCAAGACGCGCTTGTTCCCAGCTTTCGTGATGCGCTTCGTCGGCCAGGCTAAATCCAGGGACCAGCGATACATGAAGGATTTGATCTCCAGCGGCGTAAGCATTGCCTCCTCCCGTGCGTAGTGCGTCTTCACTCTCTGGCAAGTTTGGCACTGAGTGACCACTGCTCGCACATCCTGTTTCATGCCCACCCAGTAATGACGTTGCCACAACAAGTTCAGCGTTCGCCTGATGCCCCAATGGCCAGTTCTCTCGTGGTGCTCACGCACCAGCTGAATTCTGTCACAGGGTTTGGGCACTAGAAGCTCCTTGCCACTGACGGTGACCATGTACAGCTCGCCCATGAGCTCGTCCCAGCGGTGACGAGCTGCTCTCTTCCTTACTCTATGGTACTCCTCCTTGGGCACCTCCACTCTTCCTCCGGTCTTTATCCACGCGAGGCATAGCTCGTCCTCGTGTATGTCAGGGTATTTCTCCCGAAGTGACTCCTGGTGGGTCACGCTGGCTACCATGGCAACCATTCTCGTCGTGTCAGGCAGTCTAGGCAGCCTCATGTCTTTCTCCTTCACCATTGGTGCCCATTCTGGAGCTGAGCTTACCTCTACTGGCTTGTCCCCAGGTCCTGAAAAGGCTTGGCGATGACGTGCCTCGTAGCCCGCGAGCTTCATGGAGGCAAGCTTCCACTGTTGCGACGTGGAACGGTGTCGGCTGTACCGAGTCCCTGAGTGCCTTTCTGTCCTTGACTGCACATGTGTTGCAGCCGCTCCTCCCAGTCCTGATGGCTAAGGCGTCGCGCGACTTGCTGAGTGTAGTCGTTGGAACTGGTGATCCACTCTGCCAATCGTGCTCGCACTGGCTCCGTTGCAACTCCAGAAGTGGTAGCCACCTCGGTAGACTTCACAATGGGGATGGCAGCTAACGCGCCATGCTCCTCCTCCTCGGTCTCCTGACTCTTTGGCAGCTTGGTTGTGCTGACCTCAGCAACCGCATATAACAGCTCCATTGCTCGGCGATCCATGGCGAGACCGAGTACACTTGCCAACTCTTCATCTCTCATGCCATGCGCCATGCGTAGCTCGCTCGCGTTGTACCCCATGGCAATAGCTTTCTCGTCCAGGTTGACCTCTCTGCTTTCTCCTTTCTCCTCAACATCTTCTTTCCTTACCACAGTGCCTGCACGGGGTGCACGAAAGGCTCGGGAGTTCTGCGTTGCCAAGATGGTCGGCAGCACCCGCATAGGCTCCCCCACGACGTTGGCGGTGTAGTGAGGCTTCCTGTCTCCAGTGACTACCTTGCGTGGCTTCCAGCCTCGCTGCAAGATGTCACACACGTATCTGTCCGGCGGCCTGTTCACCCCCTCCATCACCAGATTGAACTGATGATTCTGAAACAGATTGCTCCAATATGCTCGTAGGCGATGCGCGTATGATCCCGCGCGCGCTGCGTCGAAGGACACCGGCTGGCCCACCACACTATTGATGATGGGGAACACTTCCTTCCTGATCCTCGAGTTCTCCCGGTGCGATAACGGGGAGACATTCTCTAGCACATACGCTGGCGGTCGCTGAGGCTGCAGCTGCTGCAACGTTGAAAGGATCCGCACTGCCTGATAGAACAGCCTGCGCTGTGCTTGCCCTCCAAACCGGCTAGCTTGCCGGCTGGTGACAGGTCCTGACATGGATACCCACACACCATGATCCATTGCTCTCCGCTCAATGCCCCCGCATGCACGAGGTCAATGAGACTGGTGTCCTCGATGTCGCTGGGGAGCTGCTCCAGGTGAACCGCATCAGCGTGACACAAGTCAGGATGTCGGCGACTGAGCGCCAAGCACCTTGCCCTGGCTACCGCCTGGCTGGACTCCGAGGTGTCCTGGTAGAGGTACTTGTTGACCTTGACGCCACAGCGCAAAAGCATCTCCAGCCCAGCACACAAGCCCCCACAGGGCTCATAGCAGACCACGCCTTCTTCTCTGGCCTCTCGAAAGAAGCTCTTGTCAATCACTCTCGTGTCGATCTTCTTTGGCACCTTGAGTTTGCCACCCTCCATAGTCTCGTCGCCGTAGATCACTGGGGAGCCTCCAGAATGCATGCCCCTGACCGGCTGGACCTGGCTGAGGGCATCCCAAGCGACTCGTGTCAGCCTGCCAGAGCACCTAGCCACCTCTGGGTGGTCAGTGTCAAACATGACCCCCTTGTTGCACTCCAACTCCTCTTGGTAGTGTACATCAAACAGTCGATGGATTGCACTGGTCCCCAGCTGCTCCATGGCCATCTTCTCGCAGTAGTTGGCCACCTGAGCCTCGGGTCTCACTTCTGATCCAAGCGGTGGCTCCTTGGTCACTTCTAAGCAGATGGTATCTGCGAAGCAGCGCGTCAGCATCTCGGCGTGCCCCGCTTCCCGTGCACGGTCCCCTTCTCGGTCCAAGCGGTCACCAGTTTCGTCTGCTGTGCTGGGCAACGGGTATCTGGACGGCACATCCGCGTTCTCGTTCTTCGGACCCGGTCGATACTGGACCGTGAACTCAAACTCCTGAAGACTGATGGCCCAGCGCAGGTGTTGGCCCTGCAAGTCCCCCTTTTCCATGAGGGTCGTGAGTGGTGAATGGTCGGTGATCAGCGTGAAGTGGATCCCGTGGAGGTACTGGCGCAGGGTGCGGATTGCCCACACCACTGCCAGCATCTCACCCTGGAAGCTCGCGTACTGTCTCTCGGTCTTTGACAACGAGCGACTGATCACCACGCAGATGTGCTCTACGCCATTCTCGTCCTTCTGGCCCAGCACTGCACCAATGCCATGGTTGCTCCAGTCCGTGTAGAGGAAGATGGGCTTACTGTAATCGATGGGCTTCAAACACCTCCCCGAACATAGGGCATCCTTCAATGCCTGCAACGCCTGGTCCTGCTCCTTCCCCCAAGCTTCTTTGACGTCCAACACATCCTTCCTGAGCAGGTCGTTCAGTGGTCGAGCCATCTCTGAGTAATTGGGTCCCATGGGTTCCCCCACCAAGCCCTTGTAGTAGTTCATGAGCCCGAGGATGGAGCGCACCCCAGTCTTGTCCTCGGGCTTGGGCAACTCCTGGATGGCCTTACACTTGATGTCTTGCGCACCAATGGTGTTGTGGCCAATGCGGTAGCCCAAGAAGTCCACGGTGGCTGACCCGAAGGTTGACTTGCCCGAGTGCAGTCGGATCCCTGCATCCCCCAAGGTGCGAAGCACAGCCTCTACATCCTTGATGTGCTGCTCAGCGGTGTCTGAGTATATGCACACGTCGTCAACGTACGCCACCGTACAGTGTTGCAGGTGGCGCAACTCGTAGTCCATGATCCTGATGAAGGCAGCGGTCGCTCCAGCTGCTCCAAATGGCATGGAAGTGTAGCGATAGAGCTGATTGCCCCACCAGAACGCTGTCTTGTCCCTGTCCTCCTCGGTGGTCATGGGAATCTGGTGGAACGCCTTGGTCGCGTCCAGAGTAGTCTTGAACTTGGCTTTTGCCACGCGCTGATAGAGCTCTTCTGGACGGTGAGGCAGCGTGTTGTCCTTCAGCGACAACCGGTTCGTGTTCCGTAGGTCGACACAGAAGCGCGTTGAGGTCTACTGTCCAGTATCATGGTCCTTCTTCCCTGCGACCACCACGTTGCTGGCGTGTCTACAGTGCTGCGAAGCCGGCTCGATGAAGCCGTACTCCAGTAACTCCTTGCAGTGCAGATCGATGATCTCTTGCTCCCCTGGGCTGTACTTCCTCGGTCGCTGGTAAGCCACCTTGGTCTCGTCCTTGAATGGGATGGCGAAGGTTGCATGTGCTGCTCCTCCATGGTAGCCCTTGATGTCCTGTGGTTTGTTGGCAAAGCAATAGCCGCACCTCCTCACCACGTTGCGCATCGCCTCCCAGTTCTCCTCAGTGAACTCGGGATGCCCCCCGAAGGTGGCATTGAGCTCGGTGTCCAACCACGCGGCC
The DNA here is from genome assembly GCA_001247695.2 of Cymbomonas tetramitiformis. Taxonomy (NCBI): domain Eukaryota; kingdom Viridiplantae; phylum Chlorophyta; class Pyramimonadophyceae; order Pyramimonadales; family Pyramimonadaceae; genus Cymbomonas; species Cymbomonas tetramitiformis. The sequence continues at coordinate 13,154 of LGRX02012922.1, forward strand.
TCGTCTTTGGTGACTCTGGTCGTGCCCCCTGGCTGCAACGTGTCCAGCACCGTGTGCGGAAGCACCTCGTCTCGTTCTGCCACCATGGCTTCCCATCCAGTGTCCCATTGACGCGAGGATCTCTGGTCCTCCCAGGTGGTCCTGGAAGACCTGTTCAGCGGGTCAGAGCACGAACCCGCAGTGGGCACGCCTCGTAACTCCTTAGGGACCACGGTGGCCATCCAAACGGAGACCACGAGTAACAACAAAAGTTTTAAAATTCTGCTGGTCCCCACTGGTTTGACTGGAGGGTGAAGGGTCAGTATGCGAGTCAGCATCTTCCACCCCCCTTGCACACTGCCCAAACCTCCTCCTGCCGATATGTGGATCACCAGCGCCAGGACAACAGACTATTGGGAATAAATGAATCTCGATCGTCGTCTAAAAACCTTCATTTTGACACAATTTTCGTCGTCTAAAAGTTATTGCCACGTCATCTGAAATGTGCCACGTAAGCGACACGTAAGCGACACGTAAGCGACACGTAAGTCGTCCCGCAATTTTTATTACAAAATATTACTCAAATTATTTATTTGTGCATGATGCTTTCGTACTCGGCGAGTCCCGGTAGATTTTTTGTTGCATTTTTGTTCATATGCGTGCATATCATGTACAAGTATGCAAATATGGGTACATCCATGTGCAATTTAGGCCAGCATGCACGGTACACGTTTATGAATGTGCGTATTCAGGTGCTTCAATTCCCGTAAAATAAGTTGCAACTGAGATGGGTACTAGCATATGATACACAAATCTATATCATCATACAAATTTAATCAATATACACCAAATATTTGTCTATGAAGTCTTCTAGGCAAGAGATTTCGATCATTTCACAGTGCTAAGGCTATTATATTGCTGATACATTAGAATCTATATCTTCAATCCATCATTATTTGCAGCACTCGTAGAAATCGTCAAGCTCGTCGTCACGCCACAGTCACATGACAAAACCCCCGCAATGAACATTGCATGTCTTCCGCGCCCCTGTAGTTGTTCCACACAACATCCTTAGTCATGCCCCTCGGAAGACGATTAATATTCTTGTTAGGTAGGGTTATGTATCCCGTGTTGAGAAAACATATCCATGATGTAGGCGACAATACATTCTGCTCGCTTTGATGGCATGGCTTCCTAGCTAGTAAGATACAGTAGTGGCATTTCAAGGTGCGTCGCAAACGAAAATGTAAACGTGAGTTGTAAGGACAAGGTATGTAAGTGCTTATATATTCCTTCGTGGTGTAGCTGCCGTAGTTACTTTCAATTGCCGGCTTTCTGGCCTATCAGATGGCCTCTGTCAGTCAGGTCGGATCGAAAGCCCACATGTCACAAACATAGCATGTCGCAAAAGCAGTAACAAGTTAGCAATTGTCATACAATGCCCAGTCGACAAAGGGGGTCGGATGGTTGTAGTCTGGCAATGGGGTCCACAACAACGCTGGGCTTTCGAAGAAAATGATAACGATGAAGGCCTTGTGTGTTACTCCCATTCTGGCATTGCCTGACATGCAAGCTGCAGCGGATGGAGTCCACCCCTGTGTGGTTCAGACTGACGCGAGTGGAGTAGCACTGGGTGGAGTGCTGATACACGATGTGGGAAATGAGTCGTACAACCCATTACTTTTAAGAGCAGCAGGCAGTTCACTGGAGCCGAGCAAAACTATGATGCCGGAGAAATCGAATTTTGTATGTGCCCTTCATCACTGTACCACTCAAATCTGGAGACATTATCTTATCTGGACGGTTTTCAAGCTGTTGGGAGACCACAAAGTAATCCCTGGTATGGCTTATGGCCCCTAGAAAACCGGCTCAATGGAACATGGATCTAGTGGAGGTGGAACGGTACCGGAGATGGAATATATATCCCAGGTTCATTATTATGGGTTCCAGGCGCCTTCTCTCGTCGACCTGACTATCATGAGATATCTGCCAGGGAAGGTCTGCTTGAAGCTGGTTTGGTTCATCATTTGGTTCATCCTGTAACTGGACAACCTCAGCGTCGCCCGGCAGCAAACATAATTAGACTATTACTAATTACTGCCACTCTCGCTCATACTTTAGGGTTGTACGGGGAGGGGGGTACCGCTTTTCTTGTCCGCTGGGGTGGTGGGGTCGAGATTCGGTGCTTAACACTACTTAACTGTGCCCTGACGTTAAAGTGTCCGTTGGGGTGGTGGGGGTCCGGGTGGTATATCCCCCCCCCCTACGACAACAAATGGGAGAGCCCTCATTTCGCCCCGCGGCAGGGAAAGGAATCGCGTCAGGGACGGACTCCTCCGAGAGTGGTGGATCTCAAGTTCCCAACCGAGTAAAGCAATACCCCAGACTCTTCAGACAAACCATAGCGAGGTCAGCCTTGTTTTATCTACGGGAGACTCTTTGATTTGGCTGGATTCTCCACTGCTATGGTTGGACGCAATACATGCCAAGCATACAGAAGGGTGAAAATGTGTATGTATGACGCAGCTACTCTCGTGGCGGTGCATACGGGTCGGAACGTTCAAGTCCAAGAAAGTGCAGATCAAGAATCGGGAGGACAGTGCCACAGCGAATGAAAGCACTGGTCACAGAGGTTCCCAGCAGTCTGACGAAGATGGAACCCAGTGACAGGCAAGATTGGAAATTAAGGACAGACAAACATATTTGACTTCCTGAACCAGGAGTATGTGCCATTTGATATGGACGCCTACTGTGATCTCAGTGGTAAGAGCATGCATATGTCAATCGGTTGTGGACGACGAATTGTTTGCAGAAGAAGTGGCGTGGTCTTAATCGCCTGGTGCAACACTCCTCGTTCTCATCAAATCATGTTACCATTGAGGCAGTGCTGCGCAAGTACGATCGTACTTGCGGGTCAGCCCCAATACTCGGGCTACATTTCTAGAAACATATTGCGTGGGGTTTGCGCTCCTTGCTGAGCTCAGCAAGTCAGCATTCCCTGTTGACTGCATGTGCATGAATCAACAGGCAGTCAGGGTTTTATCTGGATTCCCTATATATCACACGTGCAACGAGGACTGCGTGTCTCCTGTTGTTACAGGCTCCCATCCGGCAATAGCATAACACTAAACGCGCACCCCCCCCCACCCCCCCACGGGACTGTTGGGAATTCAACCCAAGCTGTGCGGGGTTCGTCCCAACTCAGACTGCAGCCCCAAAAGTACCGTTTGATGCCAGGACCAAAATTGCACAGAATTATGCACACGTAAGCAACTCCTTGTTTGTTTTAAAACGCCAAGCAAACTACGCAAGGCAAAGCATAGGAGACTCCGCAGGTTGCCGCGAGCTTGCTACACCCTATGTATAGAATAATTTTCTCGGCGCCGGGGATCATAATTTCCGTCACCCTCCCCAAAACGAATAACAATAATAACGGTGTGATGGAATGGCAAAAAGCAGCTCAACAGCTGAGGTCAAGCCGGTGGGGACGGGGGGGGTGGGGGGTAATTTCTTTGCCGTATCCTCTCGGCGGGTGTCTTTCTAGTAAGAACTCTGGTGCAGACAAATCTGTATGCAGATTTAAAGGAGCACCAGAGTTAGAGGGGGGAGCTGCTGGGTTGCCCAAACCCAAGAACACAGAGGTTCATTCAGCCAGAGAAATCTTCTCTGGACGCGCTGATGCCTTTCTTTCAGTAAGAACATAAAACCCTTCGGGCCAGGCCAAAAAAGCTTCTGATCAAGTTTGACTTGAGGCGATGCAGTGCAGAGTGAAACCGAAGAGTTGCCACACGCCTGGCACCTGTGCAACTAGATCCCGTCCGTGGCGAGCTATCTCCCATAAATGCGCCTAAACAGGGCGCTGCACGCTCGGCAGTGTATGCAAATTTGCAGATAAAAAAATGTTTTTGACTGACTTGAAAATGAAAATGTTGCATGCCTGCCGCCTTTATGAGTGTTCCATTTATTGTCGCGCAAGGGTGGGGGGAGGATTTCATTGTTTTTGTCCGGAGAGAGGGTGTGGCGTGGTGACATGATGGTGCTTGCCACTGCTGATTAACACTGTGCATTGACATCTAAATGTCCACTGGGGTGGTGGGGAGTGAACTGCCATACCCCCTCCCCCCCCCCGGTTTGCGACAATGAATGGAACAACTCTTAGTTGCCAAGCGATCCCCCATACGCATATTCCATCCATGGTGTGCCGAGGGTCGACGGGGAGCCACCGTTGCTGTACAATACGCCACGGGTTGCGGCCGGGAGCCGCCGTTGCGTACGATGGCGACCAAAGTTGGAGTTGAGGCCTGACACAATCCACATTGTCATAATCCCAGAAAATGGCACATGTTTGATACCATGCCATCAGGAATGAGATGTCGCATGTTTGGTGCCACGCGATCGGGAGTGGGATAGGAAGGAGGGTGATATATCTATTTTGAAATCACCTACATGCTCAGTACAGTCCATCCATAATGGGCCGAGGGTCGATCGACGGGGAGCCACGGTTGCGTACGATGTATGGCGACCAAAGTTGGGGGTGAGGCCTGAAACAACGCACAGTGCTGGGAAATGTCACATGTTTGATACCATGCCATCAGGAATGAGATGGGGGGGAGCGGGCAATGTTTTCATTTGAAAATCTCCTACATGGCCAGCGCGTTCCATCCATAATTTGTCAAGGGTTGGCGGGGAGCCGCCGTTGCGTACGGTGGCGCCCAAAGTTGAGGGCGGAAACAACAGCCCACAATGCCCGAAAATATCGCATGTTTGGTGCCACGCGATCGGGAGTGGGATAGGAGGGAGGGTGATATATCTATTTGGAAATCACCTACATGCTCAGTACAGTCCATCCATAATGTGCCGAGGGTCGGCGGGGAGCCACCGTTGCGTACGATGGCGACCAAAGCTGGGGTTGAGGCCTGAAACAGCGCACAGTGTTGGGAAATGTCACATGTTTGATATCATGCGATCGGGCATCAGATGAAGGAGCGGGCAACGTTTTCATTTGAAAACCATCTACATGCTCAGTACAGTTCGTCCATAATGTGCCGAGGGTCGGCGGGGAGCCACGGTTGCGTACGATGGCGACCAAAGTTGGGGTTGAGGCCTGAAACAGCGCACAGTGCTGGGAAATGTCACATGTTTGATATCATGCGATCGGGCATCAGATGGGGGAGCGGGCAATGTTTTCATTTGAAAATCATCTACATGCCCAGCACGTTCCATCCATAATGTACCAAGGGTTGGCGGGGAGCCGCCGTTGCGTACGGTGGCGCCCAAAGTTGAGGGCGGAAACAACAACCCACAGTGCCCGAAAATATCGCATGTTTGGTGCCACGCCATCGGGAGTGGGATAGGAGGGAGGGTGATATATCTATTTGGAAATCGCCTACATGCTCAGTACAGTCCGACCATAATATGCCGAGGGTCGGCGGGGAGCCACGGTTGCGTACGATGGCGACTAAAGTTGGGGTTGAGGCCTGAAACAACGCACAGTGCTGGGAAATGTCACATGTTTGATACCATGCCATCAGGAATGAGATGGGGGGAGCGGG
>LGRX02012923.1:0-12523 GCA_001247695.2 Cymbomonas tetramitiformis
GGGCCGTGTGACCAGTGCCCTATTCTGGGACAAGGGTCCCATGACCTCGGATGCCAGCTTTGCTGCCATTCAGCAAGTGGCTGAAGAGAAGCAGCAGGCTGCACAGGAGTCCGAGAAGAGGAAGCGGGAGCAGGCTGCAAAGGAGCTAGAGAGGTCGAACAAGTACTACAAGTTGGCAGAGGGGGCTCGGGAGAAGTTGGGACGGGAGCTGAACAACGTGCTGCATGCGAAGTTGGTGAAGGATGAGCTGGTGGGCATGCTGCGGGGCATGGGTCACACCCCAGCAGCCAGCACTCGTAAGAGTGACCTAGAGAGTCAGCTGCAAGAGCTGTTGGGACTGCCCGGTAGGAGCGGACCATGGGGTTACATTGTGTAAATTTGATGAAGACTTTCATTGTATTGTATTTTCTATATTTCAAAAAGTTCTTGCCTGCCGGCAAGGGGTCCGTTCCTCCGTACTTTTCCGTAGTCCGTAGTCAGCTTTCCCTCTTCCTTTTTGTTGTAACTGATATCATCCGAAATTTGTATCACATATGTTATTCGAATATGTAATCACGATATCACATTTCGCAAACATCATATAACACTACATCGAACTTCGATTGAATCTCATTATTAGCCAATATCACTATTCGCGAGAATATCATTAGCGCGGGTCAATATCACTATTCGCTAATATCATTATTAGCCAATATCCCTATTCACGAATGTCTCTATAAGGTATTGGCCAATATCCCTATTCATGAATATCATTATTAGCCAATATCACTATTCACGAATATCACTACCCGCGCGCGGGGCTGCCATTCATGCTTTTTTGATCTCCGCAAAGTGCTCTAGGGTTAGGGTTAGGGTTTTTTAGGGTGTAACAACCACACAGTCCCATCCGGGGACTCGTGTAGATGTCCATAGCATCTTTGTTTGCACGATTCCGATCACTTGTCGAAACGTTATCCACTTTTTTCCTCTCGTGTTGATAATTACCAAACTCAGATTTCCAGCTGCTTTTTACCCCCTCCTCCTCAGCCACTGCGGTCATGAGATTTTTCCCGAATGGGTCTAAACCAGCCATATGACCACATTGGTTAGGTCTTCCGCATGCGATTCGATACCTTGTTTGCCCCATTCCGATCACTTCACAAGGATCTATGACCATTTTTTCCTATTTCTGTTGATAATTGGCAAATGACGAGGTATAGAGGCGGAGGCGTGGATGTCGCCAAAATGAAATTAAGTATGGTGCGGAACGGCCGGTACATGCTACAGTACACTCGACAGTATACGGAGTACAGCCGACAGTACAGACTACAGTACCGACGACAGTATACGACAGTACAGACGACAGTACAAAACGTGGTGGAAAATACTGCATGCCCCTCTCTCGATACCTCGTCATTTGGAAATCGTCAACAGTTTGGAAATGATCAACAAATAGGAAAAATCGACGATATCGCGCGATTGGTTGCGATATCGACCCGGGACAAAAGCTCATCATTTTAGGCAGTTGAAGACAGTGGAGAAACATATTTCGCTCGCTTCCAGCAGTCCAGTAGAACGTTTTTTATGCTGCAGTGCAGTTCGAGATAAGGAAAAAACGGTGTAAAAAAGAGGAAAAAGTGGGTATATTAAGAAATATACCTTAAGCTAAAGGTCGAGGACTCTAGTATTCTATAATATGGTGCTCACACGTTCTGAACGGTAAGCGATAACCCCTGGGGACTTCGCATTCCGTGTTGTTTTCACATTTTTCTTACTGTGCTCATCTCTGACATTTGCTATTCCGTGGACAGATCTGGGAAGCGATTTGCTTCCCCCACTATGGTTACCTCGAAAGGCGCGCGTGCCCAAGAGGCTGCGCAAGCTTTCTTGAGTGGTCGCTTCACAGGCATCACAGCTGCTGCCCGACATTTCGACCTGGACAACGCCAATACGGTACGCTACTATGTGAAGCAATGGAAGGGCACTGATATTGAACGCGCCCTTCTTATGGTGGCGGAAGAAGAACTACGAAATCCCTCAGCGTCTAAAGAGTTCGACGCCATGCTCACTCCGTTGACTTCCGTTGGCAGTGGTGAAGCTGTGGGTTGTGAAGCTGTGGGTGAAGCAAGTTGTGTTGCATCTGAGTTGGCCACTCCTGTTGGGAAATCTAAAACCCCTCAGGAAAATAGTGGTGTGTCACCACTCCAACCCCACGATCTATCGACGGTGTTTGACACCCCTGCCTCTAGCGTGCCCGACGGTCTGTGCGCCTCGGCCGGTTTGAAGTCGGGCGGTTTGGACTCGCTTGCCCAAGCGGCAAGTGAGACAACATCGAAGCATTCTCCGCCTGATGTAACTCCCAACAAATCATCACGCGAAATATATATAGCGGCATATAAGTGGGCGGCGCAAAGTGTGAAGGACGAGCTCATGAGCTGCAGGAGGGCTGCAGAGGCGGTCTCCGCAAAATACGGAATCTCAATACACTACTCCACAATCTCTAAAGCTGCCTCGCGAGTAGCTATTGCATCCCCTGAGAAAGCAGGGCGCAAAAGCTACATTCCGAAATGGGCGGAAGAGAAGCTCCACGACTTCATAAAGGCTCTTAGAGCCTGCAAGATCCCCGTGTTCAAACATACCGTGTGCACATACGCGAACGAGTTGATTGAAGGCACCGTGTATGCGGAGAAGTTTTCGCATGGGATAGTGGATAACAACTGGTATTATGGATATTTAGATCGTTTTGAAATGCGAACTGGGAACCAGCGGCCCCTGGAGCTGCTGAGGGGCAAGTGGTGCACTGCGGAGAACATGGAGAGGCATTACAAGGTGGTTGCGGACACCTTAGTGGAGGCAAAGCTGGCGGTGTGGAATCCGGACTTCAACGACAGCAAACCGCATTCTCGCATGATCCACATCACAAAGCCAGATAGGGTTTTGAGCTTCGACGAGACTCGACTCACCATGGACTGCACCGACTCGTCGAAGTCAAAAGCACAACGAATAGTGAAGGGGGACAAGGACGACGATGGGGAAGTGTTGGTGAACAAAGGAGGCGGTGTCGCAAGTGCTATAGGAGGTAGCACTGCTGCGGGTGAAAGCATCCCTGCTTGCATCATATTTGGGGGAGCTGACTCCTACCTGGCAGAGTGGACGGCGGGTGCACCAGTGTCCACCCGCATCGACGAGAGCACAGGACGTGGATACCCGACCACTTTCTATGCCAACAAGAAAGGGGGTATGACACACGCATTGTGTCTGCATTACTTTCGGAACAACATCCGAAACATGTATCCCGACTGCAGTGTGGACAACCCCATCGCCGTGATCTGTGACGGGCATGGCTCACACTTGTCTTATGAGCTGCTGGAGTATTGTAGGGGGGAGGGGATAATCATAATCCTCCGTCCTCCACATACTACCAGTGTTTCACAGGGTGAGGACGTTGTCAACTTTGCCGGGTTCAAGCCACAGTTTCGGACGGCGAAGGCATTGTTGCTGGTGGCTAGGTTAAAAGCCAAACTGTCACCTTTCCTGACTATGGCAGACCTGATGAAGTGCACCACCGGGGCATGGGAGGAAGCCTTTTCCATCGAGAACAACAGGAAGGCTTGGGAGCGGATAGGTATCTATCCGTTTACTCGGGCTGTGTACTGGGAGCTGCGGGGGAAGGAGGAAAAGGCGAAGAAGACCGTGGTGAAGGCAGAGGGGGTGAACCTGGAGGTGCTGTCCTTCGGGTGGAAGGGGCAAGCACGGAAGGAGGGCGGGGTTGAGGAGGAGGAGGAGGAGGAGGAGGGGGGAACGGCACGTGGACGGGGCCGTGTGACCAGTGCCCTATTCTGGGACAAGGGTCCCATGACCTCGGATGCCAGCTTTGCTGCCATTCAGCAAGTGGCTGAAGAGAAGCAGCAGGCTGCACAGGAGTCCGAGAAGAGGAAGCGGGAGCAGGCTGCAAAGGAGCTAGAGAGGTCGAACAAGTACTACAAGTTGGCAGAGGGGGCTCGGGAGAAGTTGGGACGGGAGCTGAACAACGTGCTGCATGCGAAGTTGGTGAAGGATGAGCTGGTGGGCATGCTGCGGGGCATGGGTCACACCCCAGCAGCCAGCACTCGTAAGAGTGACCTAGAGAGTCAGCTGCAAGAGCTGTTGGGACTGCCCGGTAGGAGCGGACCATGGGGTTACATTGTGTAAATTTGATGAAGACTTTCATTGTATTGTATTTTCTATATTTCAAAAAGTTCTTGCCTGCCGGCAAGGGGTCCGTTCCTCCGTACTTTTCCGTAGTCCGTAGTCAGCTTTCCCTCTTCCTTTTTGTTGTAACTGATATCATCCGAAATTTGTATCACATATGTTATTCGAATATGTAATCACGATATCACATTTCGCAAACATCATATAACACTACATCGAACTTCGATTGAATCTCATTATTAGCCAATATCACTATTCGCGAGAATATCATTAGCGCGGGTCAATATCACTATTCGCTAATATCATTATTAGCCAATATCCCTATTCACGAATGTCTCTATAAGGTATTGGCCAATATCCCTATTCATGAATATCATTATTAGCCAATATCACTATTCACGAATATCACTACCCGCGCGCGGGGCTGCCATTCATGCTTTTTTGATCTCCGCAAAGTGCTCTAGGGTTAGGGTTAGGGTTTTTTAGGGTGTAACAACCACACAGTCCCATCCGGGGACTCGTGTAGATGTCCATAGCATCTTTGTTTGCACGATTCCGATCACTTGTCGAAACGTTATCCACTTTTTTCCTCTCGTGTTGATAATTACCAAACTCAGATTTCCAGCTGCTTTTTACCCCCTCCTCCTCAGCCACTGCGGTCATGAGATTTTTCCCGAATGGGTCTAAACCAGCCATATGACCACATTGGTTAGGTCTTCCGCATGCGATTCGATACCTTGTTTGCCCCATTCCGATCACTTCACAAGGATCTATGACCATTTTTTCCTATTTCTGTTGATAATTGGCAAATGACGAGGTAATATTTCGCTTAAACCTTCGGGCTGTACTGTACTGTCGCACGGCTGCCACGTCGGCACATAATTCCCCAAAATCGACAGTACAGTACAGAAAACCGACAGTACAGTACAGAGGTAATTTCCTCGCTAATATACCGGGTAATCATCCAAAAGCTTCACCAATATAAAAGAATTACTAGCGTGTTTGGACCAGAGATCCCCCCGCCCCGCCACAAACCGACAAACGAAAGTGGTGTTACGCACCACTCTTCGTTCGCGCAGCTGAGCAGCGCAGACTCCAGCCCAAGCGAACAGGAAGAAGCTTGGAAGAATACTGTTGTTCTCCTCGCTTCTGGCACGAACTACGTGCTCACGCGAGCTACGTAAACGAAGCTTAGTTTCGTTGCATACTGCTAACGTGAGTTTCATCACCCGACAGCATGTTTTTATTTTGCACATCGTTCGTTCGTTGATGCAACGTTTGTTCTTGTACCCACGCACTGAATGTGCTTGTATGATTACTCGTTAAGGGCCTGAAACCCAATTTCAGGCCCTGAAAACTCATTTTCAGGGCCTGAAACGAAATTTCGCAAAAAATTTAGTCGGCGGCGAAATGTTTAAAATTTAGTCGGCGGCGAATTTTTTATTTGGTCAATTAGTCCTGAGAAACCGAATTAAATCATTGTTCCAATTGATTGCGCATTTGACTTGTACCTTGAATCGTCACTCTGAATCACGATACGCAGTTCCAGCGTCAATCTGAATCACGATACAGGTACGCAATTCATTGAACCTTGAATCGTCACTCTGCAATACGATACGCAATTCATGGGGGCTACATTACTCTTGTCCCCAGAGCTTATGGACGAAAATAGACATTTAGGGTTTGTAACTCTGTGGGGTCCATAAGCTGTGGCATGACTCGGCAGGCCTCCAAATCGATGTCCTCCAAAGTGCACACCACTTCAGGGGCTTCAGCAGGAGGGCCAAACAAACAGAAGTTCTGCTCAACACATGCCCAGAAATTGACCTGAGCTCAAGTTATGGAGGTAAACGTCCTGAAAACTGCCAGGTTTTCAGTGAGCTGCAAAAGTCTGGCACCAAAATCATTCAAAACTACATAACTTTAGCGTACTCTATCCAAATTCAACAAACTATATAGAAAACTTCATCAGTTTTTCACGACTTACGCGCTCCAACCATTTGTTTGTACAAATAAATGGGCCAAATCACCATATTGTGACTTGGCCGATCTAGATGCTGATTCATAGGGGATGGTATCGAGCCGTTAATCTTCCGTATTAATGCTCTTTCCGCATGATTTCGAGTATTCTATTTGTATGCTACCTTTTGATGTTTGGTCACTATAATATGGTTCATCACATTGTCCCGTTGAAACACCTTTGAGTAATGTTGATAGATATAATGCCACATTTTTTATTATTCGTATGACATGTTACGCCGTGAGAAGTCGATGACTATAATCATATCAAATTTTAATTTACCATCATATCACAATCTTTATCGGAGCATAACACAATGACACAAGGAGCCGATGTTTCTTTATCTTAAGCAGGGGCGGATTTCCGCCTTCGACGAGCATCTGCCCGTGGAGGTGAGGAAGCAGCTCTCTTCCCAGCGATTCCCGCGCTCGTCAACAAATCTGTCACCAAATCTGGCGCCTCCATTACAACTGCACGTGTCCACACCCGCCCCCCGCGATCCCATCAATTTTGACCCCAACACATTAAAGTTGACCCTGAAACACTCATTTTTGCTCCTGAAATACTAATTCTGACCGTAAAACACCCATTTGTGACCCCATGCAGCCGTTTTAGACCCTGAAACACTCATTTCCGACCCAAAACACTATTTCTGACCCTGAAACACTATTTCTGACCTTGAAACACTCATTTCTGACCCCGAAACACTGTTTTTGACCCTGAAACACTCATTTCTGACCCGGGTAAGCTCATTCCTGGCCCTAAAACTCTATTTTTGACCCTCAAACACTCATTTATGACCCCAAAACAATTTCACCATAACCGTAGATGTATCAAATGGGACACCTACTTCATCACACATTTTCGATTCTCCTTACCGCGAGTATTTCTTCATCACTATCATCTAGAGTTAATAACTCCTCAACGTCACGATCGTCTTCACTCTCAGGATCCACATCAGGAACACCAGTAGCCAATAATTCGCGAGCATTATCACGCAACTTCCACAAGTTGACACGCCGCACCCCTTCCACGATCATCTTGCAAACATATGTTTGCATGTCCGTATCTGTCAACTCGGCCAACTTGCCTACAGTCGCCAACCCAAGGTCAATCAGCTTGGGACCAGTCTTCTTCCCCACACCATTCAACTCGGTGATCGGGGTATCCATATCCGCTTGTTGATCCTCCCGAGTACCTCCAGCTGCCAGATGAATGAATCTTGCGAACTTAGATCCACTCGGAAACGACATCTTCTGCACTTTACAACTCCAGCAATCCACCACCGGCTCTGCATCTATAGGTACTAAGCGCTGAGCCAAGGACACTCCAGGAGCTTCAAGGGACACCGTGCCCGCCATCACTGCTTCCTGCAACTTGGACATTTCTTTGCGAACGTCCGCGCGGTTAAAGTTGCGAGCCCGCCAACGTGCCTCGCCATCCACCAAATCATCACACTCATGCCAACGCATTGATTGCTCCGCCTCCTTGATCGCCGCATCCAACCGAGCTTTGCATTCACCTTCGTATCGCTCCAACTTTGCTTGCACCGCTAGTCGTGAGGCTTCATCATTAGTGCCATGCAACTCATACCGCCACACCGCGATTTGGATGGCCTCCTCATCTGTGATAGAGGCCTTCATCCCGCCGAGTACCAGATCGCCGAAGTGCCATGACTGCTTGGGAGGTTGGAAAGGTTAGGAGACACCCTTACCTTCAAGATGCCGTTGAGATTGCTCCATTCCGTTAACTCTACAGCGTTTAATCAATAATCTAGTCCACGCTTAGCTTGCGACAATCTGCCAAAGTACCCTATCAGCCATTGCCTATTAAAAGGCCCGAGAAGCCTCCCGTTCGCAAGCAAGCAAAAACAATTATTAGCTAGATACCATACCTTCAAGATGACGTCGAGATTGCTCCATTCCGTGAAGTCTACACCGTTTAATCAGTCATCTTGTCCACGGTTAGCTTGCGCAAATCTGCGAAAGTACCCTATCCGCCATGCCTATTAAAGGGCCCTAGAGGCCTCCCGTTCGCAAGCGAGCAAGAAGAAATAGCAGTTAGATGCCTTAACTTCATTATTCCGGCGAGTTTTCTTCAAATCATTAACTACACAATTTGCAATAAATTATCTTATCAGCCCTTGAGGCTGTTTTTCGTGAACCTGTTCCGTGGAAAAGAGATAGCGAAAACGGGCATTTAAGCGCGTCTGCCAACTAATGCCAGAGTTTCTCCGTGCCTCTTCGATCAACTGTAACGTCGCCCTCGCGGCCGCGGCCCCACCTCTGGGGACAAGAGTAGGGGCTACATCCTAAGAACTGTAAGGCTAATGCCTAAGGTGAGGGTTTAAAGTGGACTCATTTCCCCCCAATATCCTAAAAACACCACGAGGGACGCCTCAAATCGGTGTAAGAAGACTGGTACCAGCAGCAGCAACAACAACAACAAAGACATCAAAGACATATACAAAGGTATGCCCGTTGTGAGGTCACAACTCTCTTAAGAGGGGAGATCTGTCAGGGTTATGACCGATGACACGTGTGTCATACATGTCATACGTGTCATACCTGTCAGACATGCCATACCATGTCATGTCATGTCATGTCGAGTCATGTCATATATTATAATGACAGACAGTCGTCAGTACGGTCGACTATGACATGTACAATCATATCATCTGTCATTTACTCAAGGTGAGACTTGAGTGACACATGTCATCGAGAGGTCACCAATATGACGGACTCGAGATGGCAAAGCAAGATGGTATCTTGAAGAACCGAATGGTTCGGAGAAGAACTCATCTTCGCTTCTAGCATGTTCTGAACAAGCATGTGAGTATCATATGGCTTATTCGTTCAGCCGATACTGATTGTTCAACCAATGCCTTGGGTTCACAACCCGATAGCGGTGGCATCTATGAGATGCAGGGCATTCGGTATAGATGAGGAGCGTTGGGCTACAGCAGTATCTTCGGACGAAGCACTGCACTCATCACCCGCTCTTACGCTGCACGAGTTGTTACTGTTCAATAACATCCGTGCTCGATCATAGCGAAACTCGACCATGGTCGAGATTTCTCAACTACGTTTCGCTATAGATCCCCGGAATATTCTGCCTACGTGGGGGGGGATATCCGCGTACCGTCAGCGTTCAGATCGTGGTCGAGTTTCGCTATGAAAAATTGAACTCGACCACGAAATTTCGATTTTTCGTGGGTGAGTTCGATTTTTCATAGCGAAACTCGACCACGATCTCAACCACGGTCTCAACCACGGTATGTCATCACGATGTCAGCAGATGTCGAATTCAGTTTTCGATTTTTCGATTTCGGTCATCCCCCCGTGACGCGACGGTGTCGTCGCGAAAAGAGGTAGCGAAAATTTTGTCTCGTCGCCCCACGTGGCGCAGTCTGGCAGCGCCAGTTAAAGTTAAAGTTACAGTTGCCGCAGAAAACCTCGGGTTGAGGGTTTTGTTTCTAGTTACAGCGGAAGAGAATGGAGGATAATCGTCTTCGTCTTTTCCTATTGCTTACTATACTTCGTTCGTCTACTGCCTTTTTTCCGTGTCCTATTCCGATCGAAGCCCCTCCTCTTGATTATGGCTTCTTGGCGTTCCCTTTCTTCGCACTCGATCTCCTCAAGGGTGGGCGCTATCTTGAGAAGCAGCATTGGCAAGTTTCTGGGAGTTTCATCCGTGGAGTCGCGTACGATTTTTCGACATCTCGGTTACACGAGCGCGTCAGTCGAGTCGATCTGTGAATTTCCCAAATTAATTTTTCAATTCTACATCTGCTGCATGTGGATGACGATGGCTGACGAACTCGCGACAATACGTGGTTGAACTCACCGAGCCCTCCCCCCCCGTGGTCGAGATTTTCGTGGTTGAGTTCAACCACGGTCCAAAAGTGTCTCACGTAACGAGACACGTCGGCTCACACGCTGTCGCAGACGTGTACAAAATATTCCTTCGCTAACCAAGTTTCGCTATGAAAAATCGAACTCAACCACAAAACTCGACCGTGGTCGAGATTTTCATAGCGACGAAACTCAACCGAGGTCTCAACCACGAAATTTCGGGTCTCACGATCAAAAATCCGAACCGAAGCGTCCGATCGAAAATTCTTTCCATCGTGTCCGCGAAACGCAGTGATGACACCTTGGTTTAAACCACGGTTTCCATTTCGTGGTTTAAACCTTGAACTTCTCATAAGGGGCAACGAAAAGCGGGCGTGGTGTCGCCAAGACCGCCCGAACCGGTCGCTCGCGCATGCGCGCATGTCACCTCGGTTCCATAGAAGGTGTGGCAGTGCGCGAGGCAGGGAAGATATCTTCCTGGGATTGGTCGGCCCGGGGCCGTGTCACGGAGGCCCGGGCCGAAGGCGGGCCGAAGGAAAAGCGTTGTGATGGGCCGAGTCGCATTGAGGGGAAATCGATAAATTTCCAAAATTTCATCGGATTTTTGACAAATTGTCATACTTAAAAATTAAATTTTGTGCCCGGCGGGCGGGCAATTTTGGGTTCGGGCCGAGACGGGCCGAAATGGCCGAAGTAAATTCTCAATGCGGGCCGAGTCACCTCCGCTGAAGATATCTACCCCGCGCGAGGTAGCTCGGCTGCTCCTATAAGATGGTGAGTAGACCGGTTTCAATAAAGTGACATTCACCGGGGTAGGGATTCTCAAGGGCTCAAGGTCTCAAGCATAAGCAGCCTGGGCAGAAGTCATAGACTAGTGACACAATAGCGGTGTCACCTGCTACCAGACCGGCCCGCTGACCAGTTCTCCTTGCCTACCTCATGGACCCCCGTGTTGATGAAGTGGGGCGGCCTGAAAGTCGCGCGTTAAGGTGACTGTAGGAGTCTACACTCTTGCTCTTCTCTTCTTTACGGTTTCGGACTTATTCTATCTACACTTATTAAACGACCGCACGAGGTATGGTTTCGATTGGTCTACTATCGGACTTCGGTTTCGCAAATCCTTCTAGTAATGCTTTTGCTTTCAGTGCATGCTTTCAATACACAATATACAGCAGTTACGGCTCTTTACTTTTTATGTTACAGTTCTCAGTTCAGTTCTCATCTCCGAAACGGGTTACACTTAGAGTTCTTATACATTCAGGAACTCTTTCCATAACTCAACTGTACTGAGTACTCCGTACAACAGGCTAGGCACCTCACATCAACATCATTCTGATCGGTCCTACTGTACTCCGTACTGAGTACTCTTGCGTTTTGTACTTAGCCGTTTTTCTTGCTCTTGTGCTTGCCTCCTAGCACAACTCCCCCCCCCTTAGGGAAAGTCACGTCCACGCTGACCACGTCGGACCAGTAAAGTTTTTATACAGATCTTCTACTGTTGCTCAGGATGATTATACAGGTCTCAGCCGCCTGTTGTCTGGGATGACATTACACTTTCCAAGACACACCGCAATAAGGAGATCAACCTCTTAAGCACAAGGGTCGGCCTCTCACCGGTCTGCCATCTGCACTACCAGGCTCCCCCAAGGCTCGAGGTCTCACATCCATTACCACGCTCAAGGTTTCAAACCTTCCAACACGGTACACTTACAGGTGATGACAATAGGTTTGCCAATTACCTGACAGTTCTCGGGATGTCGGCCCGGAGGAAAGGTTTTAAACCCTCACCGCCTCCTCGGAATGCGTAGAGCTTTTACCCAGATCTCCAACTGCTGCCCGGTCGTGCCAGGTCCGGAGCCAATGCTCTCATGAAATGGATTATACAGATTTCCACCTGTTGCCTGGTCGCACCGAGGCTAGAGCCACTGCTCGGTTGGATAGATTATCCAGGCTCTCACCTGCCGCCTGGTCATACCGAGGCTAGAGCCACTGCTCAAATGGATTATACAGATTTCCACCTGTTGCCTGGCTGTGCCGAGGCTAGAGCCACTGCTCTCTTGGATGGATTACCCAGGTTCTCACCTGCCGCCTGGTCTCGCCAAGGCTGGAGCCACTGCTCTTCCCGAAGCTCCCCAACGCTCTCAATCGCTAAGACCACTCGCGTCAGATTCCCATCTGCCCTCAGGTATGATCGTCACTTCAGCTCGTACTCCCGCTAACGCTATCGGTTCCGGTTCAAACTCGGGCAGGTCACTCTCAACAACAGCTGACTGGATTAAACCGCTCATCTCGCTTAGATCTTCCCTGACAAGCAGTTCAGACAGGAACGCATGCACCTCTTCATGTAAGGTCAGGTTGTGGAAAAGTTGTTTTAAGAGTGCTGACGGAATCCCATACAAATTCTCTCGCGCTCCCATGCCCTTCGCAAACACACCTCCGGTTCTCATCGCGCGCCCTCCCTGCGCTACTTTCTCGTGCC